>SNQJ01S0009806.1:245112-256350 GCA_010110895.2 Picea sitchensis
ATACATTATCATCTCTTATGAAAAACCAACAGACTTAAGGACCGATTCACCTAATAGGTTACCTTGTCAACCCTCCCATGCCGAAACTTGGCAAATTGCATAGGGTCTTTGAGCACTTGTTTAATTTGATGAGGTATTTTTTGATGTACGTGATTAGGTGGATCTTATATTAAAAGTGATTTTACTTTTCATGATTCTTTGACTTGAGATCTTTGGAGGGCACACTTGTCTATCTTTGCAGGACCTTGTTGATGGATGTTTTGGAGGAATAAGCCCAGCTTAGGCCTTTATTGGGGCAGGAATCCCACAGGTTGGATGTCATGGGCCAGACCTTGGGGAAATTTAGGAGATGAATGTTGCCTATGGAGGAAAAGGAAAATACCTTGGAGGACCTCACCTAGCCCTTACAATCCCAACAATTTTCCTTTGGAGGCTAAAACGTCATCTTGGAGGGCTTGACGTCACCCTAGGGCTAGGGTTTTGGTGGTGATGGTGATGTTTGATGGAAACTTGGCACTCTTGGATGAAGAGGATCCCTTGCACCCTGAAGAGAATCCTATCACATGAAAGGGAGGCATTAGGAGGCCCAACGACTTCCTCTCTTTGGTTCAACGACTTGCTAAAGTGACCAAGATGTCACCCTAGAAGGGGTTGACATCATTTTTTAGGGTTTCTTCATGTGCAAATTTGAATTTATTTTGTAAAGGGGAAAAGTGAAGGAGGTTGGCCTCCTTTATTTGTGGTTTATCCTAACTAAATGTGGACAAACTCTTTTTAGAGGTATTGTATAAATAAGGATCATTTTCATTTCATTTTTAATCATAACTCTCTCACTTGGAGAAGAGCTACTTGGCTTAAATTCACACCCCTCTTGGGAAATAACATTCTCTCTCTCTCTCTCTCTCTCTCTCTCTCTCTCTCTCTCTCTCATGATATGGTTTTTCATTGTCTTGTGGATAAAGTGGTGACTATCTCTTGGAGGCCTTTTCTCTTTCTATGGTGATGAAAGTCTTGGTAACTAGGGTTTTGTCTTGCATTATCTTGGAATTGGTAAGAAAAATCTACATTTTGTTAGTTCTTATTTCTTGTTCCATATTTTTTATGGCTAGATCATTGGAGGAATATAAGGGCATATACCCTCCACCAAGTTTTATCATTGTTGTTTGTTGAAAAAGTTATTGCAAAGGTTGCTAGGAGGAGTAAAAGGGCTTACACCCTCCTAGATTTACCTTGTTAGGGTTACTTGCTCTAGGGAGTAAAATGGATTACACCCCTCGAGAGGTTGTAAGCCTAACATAATTAAATAAGACTACATAATCCATTTTACAAGGCACTAATCTAATTTTGCATTGGAGAAATAAAATTGCTTGCATTGGGACATGTGCTTTTGAGAGATATTGAAATTGTCTAAGTTGAAAACTTTCCTTTCTATCCTAGGCTTCCTTCGGCCAACAAGGTGTCTTATTTATCCTAGTAACTCTCTTGTTATAATTAATAAAAATATACATGCATTAGGGATGCATCAAAACATACTTTAACTCTCTTTTCAACCGTGGAAATTTGCTTGGAAGCCACTATTATCGTTCTACTGGTTATTGGCTAACTTTTTGTCGGTTTACTTGATAATTTTTGTGGTAGAAAAATTATGTTGTAGAAAATATTTTCTACAGCCACTTGGCTGTTACGATAATTCTCTGAAAACCTATCTAAAAACCCTCTTTCACCGTCAAAGTTTGTGCTTGAATAATGGAAATTTATCAATTGGTTTAGTGCTCCATTGTCCAATAACTACTTGACACTTTTCATGGTTATTTCTGCAGTAAATAATTGGTTTCATTGCTGATATATATATTCGTTTATTTCTGTAATTTAGGACAGCAATATTCACTTGTTTTTCCATTGGAATATTGGACTTGTATACATGTTTTTCTCTTGTCTCGGGCAGGTACAATTCTCTTCTACTGGAACTCAATCATTTAGAAATCATTGACCATCACCAAGACGTGTTCCCAATCCATATTCCACTTCTTAGCTTGAACTATAGGGGCATCATATTCCATTAATCCACTTTCCATCTCATTCCCCCTAGGATCACCTAGGATACACCCCTTGTGTAGGATTTCTCATTCACTAAAGCGAGGAGAGTACTTAACTAGGGTGACGGTGGGTAGGTATTCCTATCGTTATTTGCATCTTGTGGATTAGGTTGGGATTTTCCCAACCTACAATTTGCATGACAACAGTTTGGCACCGTTGTCATGGAGGATTTTGAATCATCTTTCATTCCCTAACAACATCTTGGAAAGATTTGATCCCAAATCCTTTACCCCTAGCTTTCTTGGCGACTCCACTTGAGGGAAGTTCCCTTTCCTTTTCCTTCCTTGATGAGCTAAGGTGCATCTAGTGACTCCAACATCCCATAATCCTTCTTCTAGAAAAACCCTTCCCCCTGGAAGATTCAAACCTTCCAAAACTTACCAAAGAAGGCCTCCTCTCCATTCCCCCGTTGTCAAAAACAAATTTCAAGGTAATCTCCCACTTGCACCAATGGCTCGTCCTTGAGAAAAGGACCTCTATAATCCCTTAAACATGGAAGCCATCGTTGGATATCCCAATACCATGTCTAAAGAGATCCACAAATGGTTTCCAAAGTTTTCGCAGAACAATGTAATCACTACATAACGACATCTACATTCCCTCAGAGAGACATGCAGAATGAAGGAGTGGAACACGAAGATGTTGAAATGAAGTTGCGAGCAACATCTCTCACTGAATATTCCCAAAGGTGGTTTAATGGATTACCTATAATCACCTCATTACATATGAATATTTCGCTAAGTTGTTCAAAAATAGGTGGTCACTAAAGAAAGATAGTGGAATGCTAATGAATCAGTTCAACCAAATAAAGAAAAATGAGAACGAGATAGTTAATGAGTTTGATACCATATTTGATAAACTACATAGCCAAATCCCCTAGGATTTGCGCCCTACCGCAATAGTTGCTCGTCTTCTTTATGTCAATGTCTATCAAGGGAAATTTGGTTTCATCCTAAGAGATAAGAAACCCTACACCTTGGAAGAAGCCAAAGAATTCAGTGAAGACATCGAGGAGAACCTTTTATGCTCCAATTTCAATCCTTTTAAGTACCCTCATGCCAGAGAAAAACGAAAATAAAAATAAACTACAACAGTGCACCGGATCCAATTACTCTCATAGCTCATAATCTTCATCACGTCAATACTCAATTTGTTCAGACTCAAAATCAAGTTATGAGCTGGTTGAAAACTTTGGAAAGGAACCAGTCTACCCCCAGGCATCCGTTCTTTAGGAAATAACCCACAGGTTGAAAGGAAAACCCTAAAAATATATATAAAGGCTCCTAACACACTAAACCATGTGGGGATGGTGAACTTGGAGGAATTATCATGGTGCTCTCCTTGCCAAGAACCTCATCCAGAGGAATAATTTCCAAGATGAGAAGAAGAATCTCATGATAGTATCAACTTCATGGATACAATATTTGCCTTTCAGGATGATGATGATGACAGGCCCACAGGTATTACACAGGAACATATTGATGAATCCCAAATAAAGGGAGGTAGAGAAGATCGGCTCAGGGTTCTTAATCGGTTGACTGAAGATCAGAAGAAAGAATTAAATACTAGTGAGATCCTGACTTATGCAGGAAGGAATGATATTCCTATATTGCATCCACATACTTCCGAGAAGAAAAATCCATCTCATCCAACAAATATAGCTTCATCTCAGTCAAATAAAACCACTCCCCAGCCAGCAAAAAATGTATTCCCACCACCCCCACCTCCAGTTCAAGAATTTCTTCCAAAATCAATGCAGACATAAGAGATTCAATTGGATATAGATGTCTTGACCATGATTTGGAAAATGAATATGATAGTCCCAGTGAAAGAAATGTGTGAAATTCCTTTTTTCAAAGGAGAAGTGTTGAAGTTTTTGAAAGTTCCAGTCGAGGCAAAAGATCCTACGATAATCCTAAACACCATGCACCTTGGATGGAAAAACGATCATAACCCACTCTTCTACCTTTCTCTGGGGATGGATAATCTTGTCTTACAAAATTGCATGATAGATTATGGGGCCTCGACAAATGTGATGTCCTTAAAGGTTATGAAGCATCTTGTCCTCAAGACAAATAGACCCTATGGAAATGTATGTGGCATCGATTCCAAGAAGGTCAAGGTTTATGGTCTTATAGAAGATGTGAAGTTCCATCTGGTAGACTTTCCTCACATTTGCATCTTCATGAAAATATAGGTGATTGATGTTCCAAACACTTGGGGCATTCTATTATTGAGGATTTGGGCCACTACTCTTGGAGGATTCCTTAGCATGGACCTCACTCATGCTTATATCCCCATGGAGGATGGTACCTTTGAAGTTCTATACAACCGATGAGTGGCCTAACAACATGTAATAGAGTGGGACCATCCAAACCACATCCACAAAAATGAATTTGATGAAGGTCCACTGCCCATTGAATATGATCCTCACAATCTACCTTTCATGCAATAGGATTATATAGATACACTGCTTCCAAGATCCCAGGAATATAATGAAACGATAGCCTAATTTAAAGGGAAGGAACCAGGATCTATAAAGATATTGAAGAAAGAAGTAGATAAAGGAGACAAAGAACATGAGAAGGATATTAAAGATGCAGTCAACACAGAGCCACCTTCATACCCCTACATCAAGAATATATCTTACATCAATTACAGTGAAGGAAGTCTTTCATTCATGTGGGATAAGAGGAAGGGAAATCCAAAATATGATCATAAGAATAACAACTCTTGGCTTGGCCCTTACATCATCAAGAATAATTCGGAGAAAGAGAAGTACTCCTTATCAGCTATGGACTAGAGAAATATGACATTACCAATGGATGGGTCTCTTCTCCAACCCTACATTCAAGGTATCTGATTTTTTCCGAGCCCAATCCCTAGGTAAGTAGGTAGGTCATCTTGATTTCTTGAATTTGCATCTTGATAGATCATGGTAGTTTAGATGCATTTCATTTTTCATTTTGCTCTACTTGAATTATTGATTTACATGTTTCTCTTTCATCATGTTATATAAAAAATACAAAATTTTATTTTCTAGATTAGTTGTTATTTTTGAGATCTTGATTTTGAGATATATGAGAAAAGGGTGAGTGAGCCACCTTAGATTTTATGGTTTTATGTTTCAATGTAGGAACAGTTATGACCAAGAGATGTTGAGTTTCTCGTGCACTCTACGATGAGTGCATGTCCCTGAGTAGGAGCCAGATGTTATCCCAAATTTCTAGGGATAACTAAGGATATTATGTCTCGAGGCCCTCGGGATGCAGACATGGAGTACTGAGAGACAGAGGATTGACATCGTCCACATGCGCAAATGGAGGCCCACTTCACCACCACACATCCTGGATTCATCATGATGGAATTCACCACATTAGCTTGTTTCTGGAAGACAATGGGTTTTGCTCCATGAGGTACAAGTTAGGTATTGTGGTAAGTGTCACTTTAATATTTGAGGCATTTGAGTATGTTGCATTCAAAGCTACTTTTGATTATAAAAAGTATGATTGGAAATTATGTTATGTTCCTTATTTCACCTTGGTGGTTGACATTGCACCCTAGTAAGTGGTCACCGTTTGGGATGGGTTTGCTATTGGGAGGTCCCCTTGATGAGTCATCGTGCCATTCATGATCATACTTATCACTTTTCACATTTCATCCTTTCATCTCCTTATCTTTTTGGATTTTCAATTGTACTGACCCAAGATGGGATTGTACCTCATTTCATGGGAAGAAGGGGTTGAAGGCCTAGAGGGAATGTAGCTGGAAAAAGATAAAATCCAAAACCATAACCTTTCATATTCTCACCTAAATAGGTCTTGAGGAAAATGAAACGTTTCTCCTAAAAAATCAAAGACCTGCAAAATCAAATACACATATATATAAATGTCCCACTTGTTGAGGGATCTACACAAGTGTGTTACAAGATTTTATTTACCCATATGGCACTTTATGAACCTTTCCCTTCAAGTGACATTGTGATACTTCCCCCCAAGACTTATGTTACCCATTGGGAGTACCTAGTTGTTCTAGACCTTAATTAATTAATGAAAAATAAATGGGCTTGGGAAAAGGATGCATTGAAAATGAAGGTGCAGCACACCCTCTTAAAAGGCACCCATAAATGAGACAATATGAATCCCTGTATGTCATGAACCCCATGCCCAATAGTATTACCCCCATCCACTTTATCTTCTCCACATGACTTAGAGCGGTTCCACCTAGGAAACATTGCTTGACTTAAGTATTGATTCACCCAATAGGTCATCTTGTCAACCCTCCTGTTAGTCTCTAATATTGATTTTGATTTAGTGAGACACCCTAATCCTAAACCCTTCCTACCTGCACTTTGTTGTCTGCTTTCATTTGATTTTAATCCTTGTCTTCAGCTTGTTATGATTTGCATTTTATCTTTTTTGATAATTTCTTTCAGTTTGGAGTTTTAAGACATAGTTTTAAATGATGTGTCACTTCATATGCCTATTTGAATTTAACAAATTCAAATCTCTCCTAGTCATTAATAGCGCTACTGGAATAACATTATTCCTATAGCGCAAATATAATCATACATTAATATGCACCTGCCACCCTGATTCTATTATGATTACATGGATCATGGACTAAGAATTCGCATGTGTCCCACGATTTACCTCAAATCATTTTATGATTCAAACCATTACGTGATCGGGTTGTTTAGTACTTGCAACTGACTCATTTAAAATCGTTCCATTACCAAAGATCATTATTTGAACCTGTCAATTGTCGTTCTGAGTTTCCTGAATTATGAGCACGGGTGTTTTCTCAGAAGAACGGTTATATGTTAACAGTTTCAGGTTGTAGATTCAGAATCCGAGCAGCGCCAGTTGTAGCATTGGGTTTTATGGTGCCTAAGAGGAGCGAGCACTTGGTCAGGTTGGAACCTGAAGGCGTCGAGCTTCTTGAAGGATATCCACAGATGGTGCAAAGATTTAGATATGTTGGATGGTTTGAATTCCTCGCTACCTTTCAAGGTCATGACAAACAGGTCTCTATGGTGTTTTCCTAGAACTTTGATGGTTTCAAAGTGGAGATCGGAAAGTTGCTAATGCTAGTGACAGAACAAACAATTGCCAGAGCTTGCAGGTTGGTGGTTGGAGGAGAATGATGGTGGAAGAAAGAGCAAGTAGTTACAAAGTTTGTCAATCATTTTTTACTTCCAGATAAGCAAAACCTGAACTAGAGAAAGGGAGTTCCTCACAGTTGGATTAGACCAGAATGGCACACTGTTCTAATCATTATCCACAGGTATATCACCTACGAAGGCAGATTTTCAATGATTTACATCTACCACATTAGAATGTTAATGCATCTAAATGGGGATTACCCTTTAAATTTTCCTTACTTCTTGCTCAAAAGCCTGGCAAAAATGTCAAAAAAGGTGCAGTCACACCCTGCCACCACAAAAATTAGTTTGTTTCATCAAGTCTTGATTAAGATTTTGGTCGTATCTGCTCTAAGGGAAGTTCAGAAACCCTGGAGTTGCCTGATCCAATCCCTAAACCCTGATCCACAGACTAGCAGACAAAAAAGAGGAAAGGGTAAAAGAGATGCTACACTAAAATAGAGTGTTCCAGTCGATCAAACCCCAGTTGAAGAAGAAATGTCTGATATCAGGGTGACAAGCACTAGTAGAGGTAAGAGACCCAAACTGGATACAGAAATTTAAAATTATTCTGAGACAGATGTTAAAATAGAAGTGGATTCAGATGACGACTATGATGTTAAACCCTCAGCCAAGGATAAATCTCCAGAAACCTGTAAGAGAGGTGTTTTAGCTAAAAGACAAAGAAAGAAATATGTGCCTGTGCCTAAAATACCTAGGAGGAATTCGACCAGAATTACCAACAAATATAGGCTGAGGTTGAAATCTATGTTTGATCCTTCAATAAAAAAGAAGATGTCATAGTTATAGAAGATCATTTCAAGGATGATGAAACAAAGGTCAAACAAAGGGTAAACAAACCCCCATTACATAAAAAACCAACAGATAAAGGGAAGCAAACTACCCCACTCTCTACAAGACCTGTAACAAGAGCCACCACCAAATTATCACAAGACAAAACAACTGTTGAAGGTATAAGTAAGGTCTTTGAAAGTACAGAAGGCCATCTTGTAGATTCAGACAGCATATCAGACATACCTGAAGCTATGGATTCAGCTAGTCCATATGAAGAGCACAGTTCAAGATTGGCTTCTAGGTACCAGATTAAATTAAGAGAGCCTGAGGCTAACATAAATCTGAATGAGCCTGCACCTGCAGATGAGTTCCATGAATTTAAGGTCAAGGTCAAAGCTGACAAAGAAAAGATTAAAGAACTCTTAAATGTGGTGAAACATCTGAAGAAAGAGAAAGCTCATGTAGAACAATGGAGTGCTAGGAAGCAAGAAAAGATCCAGGGTTTTAAGAAGAAGAAAAAAGAGCAAAGGGAATTGCTCAAAGAGATCAGAGAAATAAAATTCAAACTCTATTGGCATAATGTTGTGCTCACCACAAAGCTCAAACAGAAGACTGCCAAGGCCACTGTTGTTATCATACCTTAAAGCTTCATGGAGAATTTGGCACATTCTCAGATTTTGATGTTTAGCAGCAAGCAAGGGAAAATCTACTTATTTTGGCTTGTGAAAAAAAAATATTTCAAAATGCATGACTAGATCAAATCAGTCCCTTTTTGTAGGATCGAATGTATTGTGACAAAATCATTTGAGATTAATCTGTTGAGCTGTATCTATTTTTGGAATGTAAATGCTCTTTTCGAGCAAACCTCCCTAATAGATAGATGCTAATCAAATCTAGTCATTAATAGCATGCTAGAAGTTAGGATCTGAGGTATTCTGGATAGTTTAAGTAGACAGATGAAAGACTCTGTTAAGGTCAAAAAATTGGAGATCCAAAGGACTTGTTTTGGGAAACTCCTTGTAAGGCATTTATGTTCTATTTGACACTTAATAGAAAAGGCATATGGATGGTTAGACACTCTTTTATACTCTATTTTTCTTTCTTAATGCTTGAATTCATTATTCAAACTGCAATGCATTTGTTTCTTGATTGTTAATTAATACAGTAAAGAATTTGCTATGGGAATTATTTTCAAGTTTTGATTTCAAGTTGATGGTCTTGTTTCTTTATGATATTCTGAGACAAGAATTTATGTGAAGTTGACAAATTGAAGGCTTCATCCTCTCATTTTATTATTGGTTTAATCCATCTATGTGACTACCTTTTAATCAGTCAATGGGATATACTATGTTCTGATCTTGATTTTCGTGTTATGTTATAACCTTGAGCCAGTTTTCAACCACCTTATTCAAAAAACCAAATTATAAAAACCTCCTAAACACTTTGCAATAAACCAATGATTCCCTAACTTTCCCTCTCACAGTCAAGTGAAACTTTAAGTACTAACACCTCCCATACCGAAACTAGGCAAATTTCATAAGGTATTTGAGCACTTGTTTAATTTGATGAGGTATTTTTTTATGTATGTTCTTAGGTGGATCTTATATTAAAAGTGATTTTACTTTCCATGATGTTCTTACTTGGTATCATTGGATGGCGCACTTGTATGTCTTTGTAGGACCTTATTGATGGATGTTTTGGAGGAACAAGCTCATCTTGGGCCTTCATGGGGGAAGGAATCCCACAGGTTTGATGCCATGGCCTAAACCTTGGGGAAATATAGCAGATGAACATTTCCTTTGGAGTCAAAGGAAGAGACCTTGGAGGACCTCATCTATTCCTTATAATCCCAACAATTTGTCTTTATAGGCAAAAAATTCATCTTGGAGGGCTTGATGTCACGCTAGGGATAGGGTTTTGGTGGTGATGGTGATGTTTGATGAAAACTTGGAACTCTTGGATGAGGAGGATTCCTTGCACCCAGGAGAGAAGCCTAGCACATGAGAGGTAGGCATTAAGAGGCCCAACGACTTCCTCTCTCTTTCTCAACGACTTGCTAAAGTGACCAAGACGTCACCCTAGAAGGGGTTGACGTCATGTTTTAGGATTTCTTCATGTGCAAATTTGAATTTATTTTGTAAAGGGGAAAAGTAAAAGAGGGTGGACTCCTTACTTTGTGGTTTACCCTAAATAAATGTGGACAAAATATTTTTAGAAGTCTTGTATCAATAAGGATCATTTTGATTTCTTTTTTAATCATAACTCTCTCACTTGGAGAAGAGCTACTTGGCTGAAATTTGCGCCCCTCTTTGGCAATATATTTCTCTCTCTCTCTTGTGCTATGCCTCATCAATTTTTTGTGGAATGAAGTGGTATTCCAGATCTTGAAGGCCTTTTCTCTTGCTATGGTGATGAAATTCTTGTTAACTAAAGTTTTGTCTTGCATGCTCATGGAATTGGTAAGAAAAAACTGCATTTTGTTAATTCTTCTTTCTTTTTCCATGGTTTATATTGGCTAGATAATTGGAAGAATATAAGGGCATATACCCTCCACCAAGTTTTATCATTGTGTTTGTTGAAAAATCTATTGCAAAGGTTTCTAGGAGGAGTACAAGGGCTTACACCCTCCTAGATTTACCTTGTTAGGGTTACTTGCTCTAGGGAGTAAAAGGGCTTACACCGCTAGAGATTTGGTAGACCTAACCTAATTCAATAAGACTCCATAGCCCATTTTACAAGGCACTAATCTAATTTTGCAATGGAGAAATAAAATTGCTTGCATTAGGACAAGTGATTTTGAGAGATATTGAAATTGTCTAAGTTGGAATCTTTTCTTGGTGTCCTAGGATTCCTTGGGCCACCAAGGCATATTGTTTAGCCTAGTAACTCTCTTGTTATCACTAATCAAAATATACAGCCATTAGGGATGAAGAAAAACATNTTCTTGGAAGCCACTATTATTGTTCTACTGGTTATTGGCTAACGTTTTGTCGGTTTACTTGCTAATTTTCATGGTTGAAACTTTTTGTTGTAGTAAATATTTTCTACAGCCACTTGGCTGATACAATAATTCTCTGAAAACTCTATCTAACAGCCCTCTTTCATCATCAAAGTTTGTGCTTGAATATTTGAAATATATCAATTGGTTTAGTGCTCCATTGTCCAATAACTACTTGATAATTTTGATGGTTATTTCTACAGTA
>SNQJ01S0009806.1:266049-285692 GCA_010110895.2 Picea sitchensis
AACTGCATGAGAGACTAGACTAGGTGGCAATTTACTCTTGTAACTGTTGGTGTGTGTCAAGATCAATCTAGACCACCACTATGGCTTATTAGTTACTCATGTATCCTATATCTATTGTAAATTATTCACTCTTTGAGTGTGAAATATAGTTAATGAGAATTCTTCCATTCTTTCTCTCTTGCTTCTTCTTTCTCAATTTCTCTCTGCAAATGTGTGTGGTATTTTCTAGCTAGATCTATTTTGTGCAGGTTCAACACATTTACAGATGGGTAACTTTGCTTCTAATCCATATACTAAATCAAATGGGTTATTTCCTATGGAAGTCTTAGTTTTGGTATTATCTACCCATAATGCACACTTAATATTACTAGCCGAACCCTTCCTATTTTCACCAACAATCTTCTTCACAATATGCATCAGATTCTTGTTGTTAGATTGTCCCAATCTGTTCCCTTGGGGATAGTAGTTAGAAGAATGGCATAAGACAATTATGTACTTGAAATAGAAATTTACTAAGGCCAAAGAGCTAAAGGCTTTTGCATTATCAGTCGTGATCTTAGCAGGAGCTCGAAACCTTGTGATTATTCTATCTTCAAGAAAATTCAATATGACCTCCTCAGTTCCCTTTTTCGTTGGTATGGTTTCTACCCACCTAATGAAGTAGTCTATAGCATTCAATAACCAATTATATCCATTGTTATATTTATCATTAAATTCACCAATGAATTCTAAACCCCATTGTTGAAAAGTTGCTTCAACAACAACTGGTTTCAAAGGAAAAGCAAGAAATCATTGTTTTCATGAGAAGAATTGACATGGATGGCAAGACCTAACATAGCAGTGAGTATCAGTGAAAAATGTAGGCCAATAGTAACATGCTCTCAAAATTATATGCATAATGGTACAGGAAACAAAGTGACCACCACAATATCTTGAATGAAGTTCCTTAATCAACCTATCTACTTCATCCTTATTAACACATCTAAGGATCACTCCATCGGGGTTCTTCCAGCCAAGGCCATCTTGGGTTAAATAATACTTCATAGCTTTTAATCTCAAATCTCTCCTCTTGTGATCCACTAAGTGATCAGGACATGAGAGATTCTTTAGATAATATACAATATCAAAGTACCACTCACCATGTTCCAATTCACTTAAGACAACATTTACTTGGTTGTTTTCACCCATTCTTATGGCATCTTCATTGCTTTCAGTCAACATCTTGTCTAAGCCTTTTCCCTTAACGATCTTAGTAGGATTAATATCAAGGTCATATTCTTGAATCTTTTATACCCACTTACCTCTAGTTTTTAAGAAATCTTGTTGAATAAATACATCTTTAACAACGGGATATGGCACAAAAGCTTTAATCTTGTTATATCCAACATAGCTTCTAAAATGATTCAATTATTTCGCGAGGGCGTAGGCTTGTTTCTCAGTAATAGTATACTTTATTTCGGCATCTATAATGGTTTTACTCATGAATTAAATAGGTTGTTCATGATCATCTTTACTTTTCTACATGAGTACCCCATCAATAGTATATTAAGAAGCAAGTGAGAAAATTATAAAGTTTCTAGAATAATCAGGGCTAACAAGGACCGGTGCCACTATAATTTCTTCCTTGATATATTCAAATTATTTCATGGTACTATCATCCCATTTGAACAAGACGTATTTCTTTAATAAAGCATTCATTGGTTTAACTTTCTCAGCAAAATTTGGAATGAATCTCCTTATAAAGCTAATATTGCCCAAAAATGATTTCAAAGACTTCTTATTTCTTGAGGGAGGGACTTTATTTAGGGTAAAATCATGAAGTTGGGTAACACTTTTGTGACAATCGGGTCTCCAAAATTCCTAGCGGCAATTTTTTGGCCGAAAAAATGTTGCTAGGAATTTTTTCGGCCGAAAATTTACACGTCAAATTTAACGGTGCCATCGAAATTCGTGTACAATTTTTTTCGAATGAATTATTTTCCTATGGTAATCATATTTCGGCCGAAATAATTTTCGGCCGAAACGTTTATTTTTAACGGATTCCGTTAAAAACTAGGTTTCGGTCGAAAGAATATTTCGACCAAAAACCTGAAAATGGGACTGCTTGCAAGAAACTGGAAATTCTCTCCATATTACTTCATCTTTGGAGGTAGCAGACTCCTACAAATACTCAGAATTTAGTTTCAGAATTGATACCAACATTTTTAAAATTGAATCTACTTTCATTGGGTATAATTTGTTTTCATTTTCATTGTTTTTATCTAATTTTATTTAATTTTATAAAAAAAATAACTGCATAATATTTTTAGGTGAGATTATGATTGGGTGAAATGAAAAATCCATATGTCTAAAAATACACAGTGGAAAATTATGGAAAATTTATATTCATAATCCTTAAACTATTCTCTTCAAAAGGGTATTTTTAGATTTTACTTTTAAGTAAAAATTAAGATAGATACATGGTGGAGGAAAACATGTGTTTAAAATCTGTAACTTTTTCAGATTGGTCAACTTCAAAAAATTCTAGAAATTATAATATTCATCCGTTAGATTAAAAACTATAGTCATCACAAAATAGAGTCTTTGTAGATTGTTGCAATATATTTCGTTTGTCAAAAACAAAAGTTTAATAATGGATACATTGTTGTGAGAAAAAATAACTCATTGTCTTTCCCTTAATTTTTAAGAAACATGCTGTCAAACAATTGCCAAATTGACATATCAAATCTCAATAATAATAAAAAATTGAAAATTAGTCAGTAGAAAGCTAACAAAATTCTTCACAAGTTTTGTTTTTACAGTAAAGTAAAATTCTAAAGAAAAAAAAAATAAACTTTTGTTTAACGGAAGTTGAAGAACCTGTTAAAATTAAAAAACAATTGTCATAAAACAAGCAAAAGTGTTACCCGTCTTCATGATTTTACCCTTTATAGATTCAATCATTGTTGGATCAAAACTAATACCATATTTAGAGACAACATGACCCAATAATTTTCCTTTATCAATACCAAAAATTGACTTCTTGGGGTTCAGGGAGATCCCATACTTTCTACATGGTTCAGAAACTTTCCTAAGGTGTTGAATATGTCTATTCCTTTCCTTAGACAATAATTAATTCATAATGGTATATATCTATAATCTTCCCTATCAAATCTCTAAAATCAAAATTCATTGCTCTTTGAACATTGAAACCAATATTCATAAGGCCAAAGTGCATCCTCAAATATTTGAAATCTCCCCAAGGGGTGGTAAAGGTAGTTTTGAGTTCATCTTCCTCTTTAACTAGCATTTGGTTATATCCTGAAAAGTTGTCTAACATAGACATCATCCCAACACTAGTGACCCTTTTCAACAAGTGTTATATGTTTCAGAGAGGATAATTGTCTTTAAGAGATAGTTGATTGAGGTTCCTGAAGTCAACACACAATCGAATGCCTCAAGTCTTCTTGCAGACCACTACCAAATTCGCCATCCAGGAAGAATATCTAATAGGGGATATAATATTCACATCAACCATATTTTCGAGTTCTTTCTGGATCAAGGAGGGCAATTTAGGATTAATGTTTCTGCGTTTCCGTGTTTCTATATAAATGGTTTGGCCCCTTCCTTAAGAGGAATGGAATGTTGGATAATGTCTCCCTTATAAGTGTTTAAATCATCATAGGACCAAGAAAAAAAATCTTTATATTCTCTTATAATATTTATTATGTTTTTTCTTTCAACAGGAGTGGTCCCTTTTCCTATATTCATCATCCTAGGACTATTTTCTAAACCAAGATTGAATTCGACGGATTCATCAAATTGATCAACAACAGGTTTTCCCTTATACATATCATGTCTATCAAAAATTATTTCTAGAGGAACTACTCCCTTGGGAAGAGAATCATTTGGAAAATCTTCAACTTTTAGGTTCATGGATTCAGCTAAGAAATTGATTTGGCTATCCGAAAATTCTTGTATACTATGTAAGAAAAAGATAATTTTAGTGTCATAATTGAAATATTTCCAATGTTAAAGGTTATCAGGTATAGATGGTCTAAAAATAACTTACATTTTTCATTAATCACAAATCATTTCCTCACATGTTTCTAAAGTGGTTGTGGACACAACTAGAGCATCAGCGACAATGTTTTTATCTCTTGGGATGACTTCAATTGAAAAGGCATCAAAGATTTCTATAGTATCTAGGATCGAATTCATATATCTTCTCAGTCTTTCATTCTTAGTGGAAAACTTCTTTTTTATTTGAGAAACAATTAGGTCAAAATACCCCCTAACCTTGAGGCACTTAATATTCCTATCAAGAGACAAATCTAGTCCTATATTCAAGGCTTCATACTCAGAAAAAAAATTTGTATGATAAAATTCAATCCTATAGGAAAGAGTGTAGCAGCATGCATGGGAGATATAAGTACAATCCTAGCACCATATTATAAACTAGAGTGAGCACCTTCAAATTCCAAAGTCTAAACATCATTATCCCATTTTCACTCCTCTTCTTAGGCTATAGAATTTTCTAAGACACACAAGTTACCAATCCTTCCATCTAGATACATCAATTCATTCATAAGGTTTTGAGGATATTTAACCTAGTATCTTACAACAAGTTCTCAATAGAAGGTAACAAAATCCCCATTAGAAGTTGTAATAGTATCATAGGACAAGTCCATTTGAAGACTACCTCCCAAGGTTGCAGGCCACTTCCTAGACAAAAACATTCCCCAAGCATCAGGGACACCTATAACCACAACATCCATCAAGAGGGATATATCTAGGTAAGTATCTAAGATAAGCTTGAGATCCTTAATGAGTCGGCCACAACCAGGAATATCCCTTGAATCAATACCACATACATTTCTATAAGGCCTTGTAATTTTTAAACCAAGTTGACTCATAAATTTCAAATCCATAACATTAGTAGAAGCCCTAGAATCAAGAATACAATTGTGAAGGAGGAGATTGTTTATCATTAAGGAAATGAAGAAAGGTGAAAGCCTCCATTCTTCTTGTCATGGTTCATGGCTTGGAGGATTATAGGAGGGTCCTTAGGCTCATCTTGAAGATCAAGGAACTCTTTAAACTTAGCCTTTTGTGAAGGAATATTGGTGAGTTCAAAAAGAGAAATAGGAATATCAATTTTAGTAAAGTCAACATTCAATTCTATGTTTTTATAATCCTTGTGTAAGGTTATAGAAGGAGTAGGATTAGCACCTATTTTCTATGGTCTAGGTTGAGAGGATTTATTATCATATTGTAAGTAACTTTTATTCCTAAGATTACTCCTAGACTCTTCATCCATGACATTTAATATTTCTAATTTGGCCACCCTTGTGGCCTTAATAGTCTCAAACTCCCATTGTTCTTTGGAAACAGTGAGGATTGTTTGTGAGGGTACAACATATGTGGAATCTACTTCTTCATCCAAATTCATACGATCTAGAGCATCAAGGTCACTGAAATATTGATTATAAATATGATCATGTACTTGGGCCTTTTCTAGCAAGTCAACTTTGTTCAAAAGGGCCTCTTGGGTTTCCCTTGTTTGGATGGTTGTTTGGTCCAGATTTTGATCTAATAATCTCAAGTTTTCATTACGTATTTTCTTAGGGACAATCTTAATATTGGATTCAATCAAATTAGTTTCAATTTTGGATTCCCATTCTTGAGCTTCCAACAAGGTATTTGGGAACTTGTTTCTTAGAATAAGACCAAATTGTCCCTCAAAGGCATAAAGATATTGTATGAGAATATCCTTGACCTTATATTTAAGATCATCAAGAAACTCATTTATCAAAGTATCAAATCTCATGTTAAATTCATCAATAGACTTTATTTATTTTTTCTTGATTTGACTAAATTGGGTCAAAAGTAATCTACCATCCTTTTTTATTTCCCATATTTTTCTGAAGTTGTCTTAAAGGGCTTGTCAAGTTTTAATACCTTTATTAGGAAGATTATTAAACCAAGATCTAGCATCCCCTATCAATGGACACATCCTCATGCTGGTATTGTGTAGCATGGATTCAAAGAGTGTAATATAATAAATATAAATGGTCTTCAATGGAGATATCATTATTATCATAGGACTTAGGCAACCACCTATCAACATCCTCAGTCATATCATGAGGTTAACATTGAATTACAGTCATATATAAATCTTTAAAAACATTGGAGACCCATGGTTGAAGAGCCATTTTGGATATAGGAGGGTTATTAGGGAGTCTCCTTTTGTATGTTGGAATAGGTCTTGGTTTTATGGGGTCTCCAGGTGAGCAATCTAAGTAAGGCTTTGATGCAATCTCACCAAAAGAGTGTTGAAGGATAGACTTTAGATTTTTTAGAAGAATGACTCAATTATCCCTGGAAACGGTGCCAAAATGTTATCACATGATCTAGCACCCTTGTGCAAAGCCTATCACAAGGTGCAAGACAAGTGTAACTTTTGGAAACTTGCCACTCTCACCTTAGAAATTAATTCCCTCATTTTAGTGAAGGATGAAATCCGACACAAGGGATGCTTCCATAGAAACCCCAAGGAATCCTATAGTAAGACAATTCAAGTCTACGGCCTCTTTTATTGGTCACTTAATCATACCACCACTTAGGTCAAGGTTGTAAAAGAAAGTATAAGGTGGTTTAGTGAAGCAGTTTCCATATTTTCATAAATGAAGTATCCAAGGCAATAGATGATATCTAACAAGTCAAAACAAGTCAAAGATATTCCCCAAGCACTACAAATCAAGAAGGAAACTATAGTTGTTATAAAACNTTTGTGAGGGTACAACATATGTGGAATCTACTTCTTCATCCAAATTCATACGATCTAGAGCATCAAGGTCACTGAAATATTGATTATAAATATGATCATGTACTTGGGCCTTTTCTAGCAAGTCAACTTTGTTCAAAAGGGCCTCTTGGGTTTCCCTTGTTTGGATGGTTGTTTGGTCCAGATTTTGATCTAATAATCTCAAGTTTTCATTACGTATTTTCTTAGGGACAATCTTAATATTGGATTCAATCAAATTAGTTTCAATTTTGGATTCCCATTCTTGAGCTTCCAACAAGGTATTTGGGAACTTGTTTCTTAGAATAAGACCAAATTGTCCCTCAAAGGCATAAAGATATTGTATGAGAATATCCTTGACCTTATATTTAAGATCATCAAGAAACTCATTTATCAAAGTATCAAATCTCATGTTAAATTCATCAATAGACTTTATTTATTTTTTCTTGATTTGACTAAATTGGGTCAAAAGTAATCTACCATCCTTTTTTATTTCCCATATTTTTCTGAAGTTGTCTTAAAGGGCTTGTCAAGTTTTAATACCTTTATTAGGAAGATTATTAAACCAAGATCTAGCATCCCCTATCAATGGACACATCCTCATGCTGGTATTGTGTAGCATGGATTCAAAGAGTGTAATATAATAAATATAAATGGTCTTCAATGGAGATATCATTATTATCATAGGACTTAGGCAACCACCTATCAACATCCTCAGTCATATCATGAGGTTAACATTGAATTACAGTCATATATAAATCTTTAAAAACATTGGAGACCCATGGTTGAAGAGCCATTTTGGATATAGGAGGGTTATTAGGGAGTCTCCTTTTGTATGTTGGAATAGGTCTTGGTTTTATGGGGTCTCCAGGTGAGCAATCTAAGTAAGGCTTTGATGCAATCTCACCAAAAGAGTGTTGAAGGATAGACTTTAGATTTTTTAGAAGAATGACTCAATTATCCCTGGAAACGGTGCCAAAATGTTATCACATGATCTAGCACCCTTGTGCAAAGCCTATCACAAGGTGCAAGACAAGTGTAACTTTTGGAAACTTGCCACTCTCACCTTAGAAATTAATTCCCTCATTTTAGTGAAGGATGAAATCCGACACAAGGGATGCTTCCATAGAAACCCCAAGGAATCCTATAGTAAGACAATTCAAGTCTACGGCCTCTTTTATTGGTCACTTAATCATACCACCACTTAGGTCAAGGTTGTAAAAGAAAGTATAAGGTGGTTTAGTGAAGCAGTTTCCATATTTTCATAAATGAAGTATCCAAGGCAATAGATGATATCTAACAAGTCAAAACAAGTCAAAGATATTCCCCAAGCACTACAAATCAAGAAGGAAACTATAGTTGTTATAAAACAATTCACACGGATTACTTCAGCAATATGACAAGTTACAATAGAAGAAATATAATAGCCCTTAAAAAAAGTAATCAGATGAAAATGCAATCTAAAACTAGGGTTTTAGTTAACAAATGTGTGTTGATATGTAAATGGCATGAAACAGAAATACAATAAATGATATCAAAGTAGATCCCAAGGGTGAAAGAGGCCAATAAACCATGGATGTTAGAATAAAAAGGCTAGAAATTGAGGGTAGGTCCTAATCTAATCACAAAATTGAAAAAAGAGAAGGGAAATTAGGCTTGAAAACTTACTAGGAGAAAGAGTGACTAATGTTGTCTAGTTTCCTTGGGAATATGGACTCAAAATTTATACTTTCTTGGAGGGAAAGAGAAAAAGAAATACCTAATAAATAAAACCCTAGGGTATTCCACTATAAACCCTAGGTATTAATCCTTTAGGAAGGAAAATCAAGGTAGTCCACTACAAACCCTAAGAGGTCATCCTATGTATTATAGAAACCTTTAGCAAGAGATCAAGATGGATATTAGGTAAAATCCTCCACTAAAAACCCTGGAAATTTTAACCTACAAGAATTAAACTAGGGTTGTCCACTACAAACCCTAGAAATATACCTATGTCCTTTAAAAAACTTCAACAAAATGATTACAAGGGAAGGTAGTCCACTACAAACCTTCCTAGGGTTTCAAGACAAGGTTTATTCAAGAAAATGCAATATAAAATGCAATATCACCACTTTGATGAAACATCCACTTAATACATCCAAGAAATAAACCAATGTAGACTTAAGAAGAACACTTACTAGATAAATCAATGTTCACCATGAAACCCTAACCAAGAAATCATCCATCAAATTTGAATAGCATATAGAATATCGTCTCCAAGAGAAGGTGCATAAGTCATCCATAGTGAAAGATAAAGACAGTAGACAAGTGTAGTAATTATTCTCCACAAGTTGAGTTATGATCTACAAGAGGTAGTTCTCCCTCTATACATATGTGTTGGTTGTGGAGCCTGATTATCTTCCTGATTTAGAGGTCTTTTGTTTTCAGTCGTGTTTATACCCCATGAAGACTGTACACCCCTCCATGTGGGAGGGGTTGCAGGGGGGATTTCCCCCCCTATGGGATCTGGGGGGGTAATCCCCTAGGGGGTCAAGGGGGCAGTGTGCCCCCGAAGGAAAAAATGCCTTGTAAATGTATATTGTAATTTCATAGTCAATCTTGACCATTCATCGTTAATTCACAGATCTGACGGTAGAGATTATGATAGGGTTTTTTTCCCTAGAAGGCAACCCTCTTTTATGAGGGAATTGTATTGTGGTTGTGTATTATTGTGAATATTGTATTCTAAGAGAGGAGACTATGGGAGAAAGAAGAGGAAGTTATAGTGGGTGTGTTGTAGGTTGTATCCATTCATTTGTTGGATAATAATAAAGGAAGGAACTGACAATTTCTCTGGTGGACATATCCCACACTAGGTGAACTGCGTATACATGTGTCTCTATTGTATTGTGTATATTTTTTGTTTTATTTCCGCATTTGTTTTTATTTTATTGCTTTGTGATCCTGTTTATCTAACAATATGAGGTAACCAAGCATTATATCTCTCTATGAAGCCCATAAAACATAAAAAACCATTATACAAGGTGGATAGGTCTTAGGTCGACCCCCAATAATTCCTCCAAAATAAAGATACAATGCTAAAAAATGAAAATGTCCTCCTAAAAAGCCATACGTGTGGGTGTAAAAGGCTCCAAGAACGTGGCATCATCCTCTAATGGGGTATAAAATCCTTTAAGAGTGTGACGTCATCCTCTAATGGGGTACAAAATCCTTCAAAGTTCATGTCTCTTGTAATGTCCCCTTCCAATTGACCATGATGGGGGGTGAATCAATAGCTTATATGACTCCCATGGGCTATAATCAACAAGGAAAAATAGAGTCAAGGAGGTGTCACTAGGTAAAAAGATTGGCAAACCCTAAAAGTGACATTAAATAAAATAAACAATTATATTTAAATGGAGTTGGAGGGAAGAGATTTGATTTGGTCAAAATGGGGGAAACATGTAGAAGGTCCAAAGGAAGGATAAATAGAGGAACAACCCTTCCCCTTGGAATTATGATTTGATATATTACTAACTGCTCTTTTAGCCAGCGTTTTCGTTGGGGTTTTGGGAAAATCCCTTCCATTGCAGGTTTGGTTTCAATGGTGCAATACCCACCCTAGGTATACATAGAGGAGGATTCATTTGGAGTCCTCATTTGATTTCATTGTGGCACTTGGTTCCATTACGGAGAGAGTTTGGAATCTTAGCAGTCTGTGCAGGGAGTTTGCGGCCATTTTCAGGAGAAGACCAGTCACCAGATCCGTCGACACCTAGAGGGTTTCGTGCAGCATTAGTCAGAGGTTCCCCCATGGGTTAAGCATGGGAGACTAGATACTACAACATCTAGTCAGGAGAGAAGAAGATACAACAAGGTTCCAGTAGAATACACTTGAGGCATTCACACAATGATTAGGCAAGCGCGGGAATATGAATGGTATAGGTCAAGGTGGACCTAGTGGATCCTGTTGGAGTGACAGAATACACACAAAGAATAGAAACAACCATAGCCAAACTCAAAGAAAGAGTTTAAAGATCCCTAGGCCCTTATTACCATAGTTCCTGATAGGGAAACCTATAGAAGCATGGGATAAACCATATCAAGGGATTGATATTAACACCTCATATAGGAAGTACGAGATGATGGATGAAGATATCCATGAGAATGTTTCATATAAATACTTATGTGACCTCAAACATAAATACGGCCTCGGGGAGGGGGAAAAAGGAGCACAGAGCCCACAGAATTTAGATCTCATGCGCAAGGTGGGAAGGTTGACTATTCCACCCTTCAAAGGGTGGAATAGTCGACCTTTCCACCTTGCGCATGAGATCGAAATTTGATGGATCAACAAAGAGTATGTCCAGAGCTTGGGTACATAAGTTATGCACTTACCTCCAACTTAAACCAATGACCGAAGAAGAAGCAATTTAGTATGCCACTCTTCACTTGGAAGGAGAAGCTCACGAATGGTGGTACCATGGGTTGGTGACATTAGCGCACACCAACATCACTTCATGTGTGGACTTCACTCAGAACTTGATGGACAGGTTTGACCAAAAGGACCCTTAAATACACTTCAGGGAGTTGGCGCAATTGAAACAAACAGGCACACCAGAAGCATAAATCACATAATTTCATAGGATGGCATTTATGGTGATAGATATCTCGCAACAGAGGTTGGTAATGCTATTCACGGAGGGTCTGGATGAACCCCTGATATGATGGGTGAAGGCCTTTAGGCCAACCACATTGCATGAGGCCATCATGCGATCCAGAGATATGAAGGACGTAATCAACAAGAAGGTTCTGACAAAATATGTCATCCCTCAAGGAGGCAAGGAGACCGAATTTCCCTAGAAGTCATGGACAAGGAAATACAAAACGGATGAAGAGATTTGGTGATAACTAAGGAGGAATAAACTTTTTTTCAATTGCAAAGATCCATGGGAACTAGGTCATAGATGTATGGGCAAAGGTAAAGTACATTACATTGAGGTAGTTTCTAATGAAGAGAATGAAGGTGATGACGAAGGTATTGGACAAGACAGTGGTGAGCCATCGCAAACTAAGGAGCATGCACCATTGCAAGATATCCCTAAGGGAGTTACCATTGCCACAATTTCAGGAGTCCCTAAATATTGTACCTTCAGGTTTAGAAGCATTGTGCAAGGATAGAGGATTACGGCATTGGTGGATGGGGGAGCTACCCACAACTTCATTGATGTTGCACTTGTCACCAGGAGAAATATCCATGTAGAGGAATTCGATGGATTTAATGTGGTAGTAGCATATGGGTAAAATATGATGTGTACTCAGAGGATCAGAGGACTGGAAGTAACCTTGGGAAACTACACATTGATCGATGAATTTTACATCGTAGATTTAGCAGATACTCACGTGTTTCTAGGAATTCAGTGGATATACCCTTTGGGAGATATCCACATGAATTATAAGGAGATGAGGATGGAATTACAGAAAAAGGATGTGCAGCAATTTGTCCCAATAGGTATGTCAATAGGTTCACCTAGGATTGTTTTTAACCAGATCATGGAGGTCCTTTTTATACGTAGGGACGTGGCTTATGAAACAGAGTGCTTGATCACTTTGGAGAATTCATCACAGGAACGCCAACATTACCCTATGAATATCCAGGCATTGCTTGGAAGGCATGAGAGATTGTTTAAGCCATTTCTAGTAGGGATACCACCTAACAGAGGGTTTGAGCATTTCATTGAGTTAAAAGAGGGGTCAAAGCCTGTCGTGACCATTCCCTACAGACATCCCAAGAGATTCAAGGAAAAAATAGAGAAGGCCATAAAGGAGATGCTAGATATGGGACACATCTGGCCTAGTTCTAGTCCCTTCACCCCGTTAGTAGTATTGGTGAAGAATAAAGGTGGTACTATAAGGATGTGCATAGACTACAAGGTGCTAAAAAATAAGACCATCAAAAATAGATACCCAATACCTCGAATTGATGATATGATTGACAAGTTGCATGGAGCGGTGTACTTCTCAAAGGTTGATCTGCGATCAAGATACCACCAAATGTGGGTCAAGGAGGAGGTTTTCATGTGTAACTATGAGAACTACATGTTCATGGTCATGCCCTTCAGGTTGACTAACGCACCCACTACCTTTCATTCATGCATGAACCATATCTTCAACAAATAGTTGAGGAAATATGTATTGGTGTTCTTTGACGATCTTCTCATCTACAGCAAGACTTGGGAGGAACACCTGAAGCATGTGGACAATATTCTTACCATTATCGAGGAACGGTCGCTTTTTTCCAAGGAGGAAAAGTGTGAGCTCGGTTTGACAGAGATCCTCTATATAGGGCATGTGATCGGTGTTGAGGGAGTAAAGGTGTATCAGGAGAATATCTGGACCATCTTAGACTGGCCCATCCCTAAGACACTCACATATCTACGAGGATTCTTTTGGATATGTAGTTATTACAGGTGTTTTGTGAAAGGATTTTTACAATTGGCAGTGCCATTAACAGACCTCACCAAGAAGGGGGCATTCCGATGGTTAGAGGATGCACAGGTGGAATTCGACATAATTAAGAGGGTCATGAGTACTTGACCAGTATTGGCACTTCCAAATTTTATGTAGCCTTTTGTCCTAGAATGTGATGCATTCGGTGAAGGGATAGGGGTAGTATTGATGTAGAACCGACATTCGATATCTTTTGAGAGCAGGAAGCTAAGGGATCCTGAGAGGATATACGTGATCTATGATAAGGAAATTTTGGCCATCATGCATGCATTGGCCAAATTCAGATAGTACTTGGTAGGAGGGTGCTTTGTCGTTCAGACTAACCACAATAGCTTGAGATATTTCTTGGAGAAGTGGGACCTAAATGAAAGATAGTAGAAATGGGTGAGTAAGGTGCAGGCATATGATTTCGACATTGAATATGTTAAAGAGAAGAAGAATATAGTTGTTGATGTCTTATCCAGGAGACATGTATCCTTCTCTGTGACAGAGATCTCAGCAGACTGGAAGTCCATTCTCTTGGTGGAATACTCCAATAATATCTTCGTTTGTGAGATACGAGAGGGAATTATCCAGGATGAAGGGTATAGGGTAGTAGATGAAATCATATACTATAAATATGGGATCTATCTTTTCCTTGAGTCCACACTCAAAGATAATATTTTTTGGGTAGCACATGATGCACCACTAGTAGGGCACCAAGGGTTTCTAAAGACCTACAGGAGAGTTAGGGAGAGATTCTCATGGAAGGGTCTCAAAGGGGATGTAATTCATCTCATGGGGGAATGAATGACTTACTAGAAGAACAAGTCAGAGTTCACACATCCTACAAGACTGCTACAACCCTTACCGATCCCAAAATAGAAATTGGAAAGCATCTCCATGGATTTCATCGTAGGATTACCAAAGGTGCAAGGTAGGGACTATATTTATGTGGTAGTGGACAGGTTCACTAAATATGCCCACTTCTCTGTTATTCCTATGAAGTACAATGCATCTAGAGTAGAAGATCTATTCTTTATGGAGGTGCTCAGAATCCATGTCCTTCTGAGGAACATATTCAGTGACAGGGATAACAGGTTTCTTAGTACGTTTTGGTAGGAGTTGTCCAGGTTATCTAGGACAGAGTTGACATGCAGCACTAGATATCATCCCCATACAGATGGGCAGACTGAGATAGTAAACAAATGGATCGAGGGGGACATAAGGAACTATGTTTCAAGGCAGCAGCGGGCATGGATAAAATGGTTGCATCTTGGTGAGCATTTCTACAACACCACTCATCACATGTCCATCAGGATGATCCCATTCATGGCATTGTATGGATAGTATGCTCTATCTTTTTTGTATTCTGTGTTTGGAGAGAGAATAGCTCCTAAGGCCAAGGAATGGTTACAGGAAAGTCATGACATATTAAGAATCCTGAGGGAAAATATGTAGGCCACTCAGAATCAACAAAAAATGTATGCATATAGACACAGGGTAGAATGCAGCTTTGAGGTTGGAGATGTCGTCTTTCTCATATTACAGTCATATAGACAGTCGACGTTGAATAAGAGTGGTGCATAGAAGATTAAGCCTCACTTTTACGGTCCCTAAAATGTGATCAGGAGATTTGGGTAAGTATCATACGAGTTGGAACTATTGAAGGTTAGAAGGATCCACAATACCTTCCATGTATCCTTCCTCAAGAAGGCATCGGGACAGCATGTCACCGCTTCGGTGGATCTCCCTCCAGTAGATGAGGAAGGACAATTGGTTCTATCTCCTGAGAGGATATTTGATGTCAAGGAACGAAGACTTAGGAGTAGGTTCATTCGAGAGTATTTGGTTGTATCGAGAGGATTTCTTGCAGATGATGCTACCTCGGAAGGGGAGCATATCTTATAGCACCCTGATCTGGAATAGCTTGAGGGAAAGAAATATTGGGAAGTGTTGATTTGGTGTTTCGACTGTTTTTTTGATGCCCAAATATCTTTTGCATATGAAATTTATACACTCCATGCTTTTATCTAGCTATTTTTAAAGGTATTATGAGGATTTGTGCATCAATTCGCCATGGAACAACATGAGCTATGTGTAATCGTTGTTTTGTGATGATTTTATGATCATTTATCTTCAATTGAGTGATTATGATTTCCTAACATTTCTCATTTTCTTGCAACATGCCAAAAACATGATTCGTCCTTCCATCCAGTGCTTCATCAAGTCCTTCGTCCAGTCCTCCATACAGTCCTCCATCTAATCCTCGATCTGGCACTCAGAGCGCAGTGTAGTTGGTGGTTAGCATATTGGTGGGCTGCTATGGGTGAATCGAAAACATGTGTTTTGTGCCTGCTCACGCCCTCCAGCTACAGAACTCATCGCATTCAGATTTGATTATTCACAACGGTCATTATTTTGAGAACATGAGGTTGTTGGAGGAGATGTGTTATGTTGATAAACTTAATGAATTTATTTTTTTAGAGAGCGTCGACCCTTTCAGTGGTCGACCTCTCGAGCTATGTATAAACTCTATAAATACTTGTTGGTTTGTGCTACCAAAGACATGATTTTATATACATACAGACATTATCTTGATTTTCCATATAAACTCTGTTTTGGTGATTAATATCAATGCCATGCTAATTTTGTGACTGTGTTTTTTACATTGAAATAGTGTCATGACCGTCTGGGGGGCCCACCAGTGGTCTGGGTATCTTGTGCATATCAGTGTATAGTTATATTTTTGCATTTGGATTTCATAACTTGCTAACTTCGAGTTACTTGTTTAAATCGTATCATTGTGTATATCTTTTCTAACTTGCATATCGCTTAATGGATTGTATGTGTATCACAGAACATTTGTAGTCATCCATACTTACTTGTTTATATTTTGACACCTAACACCTTGTTATGCAGGTTACAATTCATTTGTTTATAAGTTGTTTAACTATGCCACCATGGCTCTTTTCTTTGTTTTATAAGTTGTAAATCACTTTGCAGAATAGTTATTTAGACAGTGACCACTTCATTAAGTTGTAATCCTTGAATATTATCTGTAGGTTTGCATAACTTGTTAATCTTGTTTCTAGCATCGGTATGATAGTATAAGAGTTTATTTTGAGTCATGATTTTTAATTATATCCTAGTTATGATTTTGAGTTATGATTTTTAATTAGTAATAGTTATGAGTTTATAGGCTTGCATGAATTATTAATTTTGTACATAATATTTTCCAACATCAGTGTGATAGAACAAGAGATTGATTTTGAATATCTTCTGCACAATGTTTCTAGAACATATGGATTATAAGAACATCTAATGTTGTTTTTATGATGGAAAATATTTCTATACATTGTCGTATCCATACTCTCCATTTATCTGTAGAATTTAGCATCGAGTTGATTCCATTTGAATTGTCAGTAGTGATAAGATGTCATCGTGATGTAATTCGCCACCATAGACATAATCATCACATTTGAATATTGTTACAACAATCTTGATTTCAGTTAGGTAGATTATTGGAAAGATAATGTTTATTTCTTACAAGATAAAAGTAATTGTGATTTTTGAAGACATGCTTTAAGAATAGAGTTCACTTTGTAAAGATGATTCTGATAGATTATTTACTTATTCAAAGATTGTTTGTTCATTTAGAGAGTTTCTTACTGGTTCAAACCCCCCTTCTCTCCTGAAGGGTCTGCAACCTCTCAGTCAAGGATCTTAATCTCTTGAGCTGGATTAGCTCTTTCAGACCTTCAATGGCCCTGGAACAATTTACATAGGTCCCTTTTTTCTCTTTAAGCGCATGTCTTATGGAACTTGTGGGCCCCTTCTTTAGCGCTTTTGTAGACTCGGAACTTTGGGCGCTAGCCCATTTCTACTAGTCCCTCTCCTTCACTCGTTCTCGGGCTATGACTTGGGGATAATCTCTTGGCGCTTCGCGATTTTGGACCTAAAATTCCTTGGGTACAGCGAGTCTCCTTTTACGCAAACTCCGACCTGGCAGAGTTACCTGGAACCAGATCTACGGTTCACTCTCCCTCCGATGACCCACGATGGTGATCTCTTCGCACTTTGTGACTTCACAATTTTAGGAGTATTGACCCCTCGATGCTCTGAATCCTTCGATCCACAAATCTCTGAAGGAACTCACGGCTAACAACCGCATAAATTTTCCCAGATCCAACGGTCTGGAATGATCTCACTTCCTCTGAACGGATATAAGGTCTAGATGGACTTCAAGTTCCGTAACTTCGAAAAGTTTGCTTCCTTCACAAAAGGAAACCTCTGAACATGCAAAGTCCGAAGGACTTCAAGGTGTAACCTCCTCGCAGCTTCTCGAGATATAATGGCCATCAGTGGTCCTGAATTCTTTCGAAGGGATCTCGACCGTTACCTCACAACCTTCAGCGTATCTCTTCCTTTCTATTGAGTCTTTTTGGCTATCTCTCTTGATCTTGACTCTGACGCACTCCTTGTGAACTTGGAATCTTCGAAAAAGTTCAGACTTAGTGATTTCTTCAAAATAAAACTCTCTACGCACTCCATGTGCTTCACAGTCCCGATTTCTCGACACTTAGTCAATTCTTGACCCTGTGCACTCCTTGCAACACTCGGCCTAAGATTCTCGTTATCCCTTCTAAGCTTTCCTGAATCATATCTAGACTCTTTCGATGCACTCCTTGCAGACAATATGCACTCCTTCCATCCGAGCTCTCAGAAGAGAAACAATTGAAACTTATCTAGCATTTCACAAATTCATACACTCAACAATATAATCCACGCATTCATGAAAACACAAAATAATAGAGAAGAGTTTAGCAACAGCAAATCCACACACCGTTGGATCAATTTTCCTCTGATATCTTCATTCAATGTAAAAACAGCTACAACTATGAAAAACAACAATTAAAATTTGACTATCTCCTAACAAATTTCAACTATCCTCCATGTTCTGCAGCCTCATTTGGGCGTACAATACTCCTACTTATTCCAGAGGGCTCCTAGGGTTCCCTCCGACTACTTCTATCTCGAGAAAAAAAAATCTCTACTACTTAAGTTTTGTTACATTAAATTCTAGGAGTGAAACTCCCAGATCACTCACGATCATTCGCTCCCAAGCATTTCAATCTTCTTCAGTTTTAAATTAGTTTGAGAAAAAGATTTGCAGGAAATGTCAGCGTTTAAGATTCTAAAATGATTCAAAGGCACGCTAACGCACTGAGTTGTCTCTCCATGTGTGTTTGTTGATCATGCTCATGCATCATACTCCCCTGGACAAAAATTCATGGACTCATGTCCATGAGCTCCAACACTGACTTTGATCCGGAAAGATCTTTTAATCATTGTGGTTGAGTTATTAATTGCATGTGTTAATTAACCATTTATGAAGCTGAATGAAAGAGGATGAAGATGAGAGAATATATCACAGCCATAATACATAATACAGATCTGAACTGAATCAATAAGAACAGCAAACCATAATAAGAGAAGTGATAACGGAGTTCAGCACAAAATTGCCTACGTCTCTAGGCCTTTGTCTCAGTGGGGGAGGCTTCTTTATTTCTGTTCAAAGCTCAAAAATACATCTCAGTAGTGCCATTAGGCTACAAGACTGATCTGTTCATGTTCTTCTAGATCTCTAGAACCCAGCAGAAGAAACGGCATGCAAAATGGATGACCGGAGCTCCCATAAATGGCCCGCAAGCGTCTGCTCCTCAACAGCTTCCCTGCATAAAAATGGCTTTGGCTCCCTTCAGCATAACTCTACTCTAACTGTCCTTCATGGCCTCAAACAAGCCTGGTTTTTATATATCTGAAGTTGGCTATCATTCCCCAACTTCCTCCCAAAATCTGGGCTCAAAAAGAGTCCAAAATCTCCCAAAAATTACCAAAATCCATTAAATCTACTGATAAAATCACTGGAAAAAAAAATCATTTTCCAATGTAAAAAACCCATTTTTTTGGCAAGTATCTGCGATGTACTTTTGAGCTTTGAACAGAAATAAAGAAGCCTCCCCCACCGAGACAAAGGCCTGGAGACGTAGGCAATTTTGTGCCGAACTCCGTTATCACTTCTCTTGTTATGGTTTGTTGTTCTTATTGCTTCAGTTCATATATGTATTATGTATTATGGTTGTGATATATTATCTCATATTCATCCTCTTTCATTCAGCTTCATAAATGGTTAATTAACACATGCAATTAATAACTCAACCAAAGTCATTAAAATATCTTTCTGGATCAAGTCCTAAATCTAATGCAAAGAAACATGTTCATAAGCATAAGAATGAAATGCCATTGTTAAAACTTGATGTTAAATTTGAGTTACCCATATATGATGGTGAAGTAAATGCAGAGAAACTTGACAATTGGATCAGGCAGA
>SNQJ01S0009806.1:287492-301934 GCA_010110895.2 Picea sitchensis
GAACAGTAATCTTCACTTGCTTGTCCATTAGAATATTGGGCTTGTATACTTGTTTGTCTCTTGTCTCGAGCAGGTACAATTCTCTTCCAAAGGAACTCAAGCATTTGGAAACCATTTACCATCACCAAGAATTGTTTCCAAGCCATATTCCACTTCTTAGCTTGACCTATAGGGGCATCATCTTCCATTACTCCACTTTCCATATCCTTTCCCCATAGGGTAACCTGAGATACCCCGCTTTTGTAGGATTTATCCTTCACTAATGTGAGGGGAGTACTTACCTAAGGTGACAGTGGGTAGTCATTCCCATATTTCTCACCATCTTGTGGATTAGGTTGGGATTTTCACAACCTACAATTTGTGCGATAACAAGCCCCAAATTTGGAAAACCCCAAATCCATATTCTCATTAACATCGACATCTTGTATTTGTAAAAACAAACACACACACATTTTAAACATTTTCAAAGAAAAAAATACATTGTGCTCGTCAAAGGGTTCCCACACCATCTGAGAGAAATAAGTAAGTCTAAAATACATAACCTTGTGAGTGTAATACTTAATCACAACGATTTCTTTCCTCCGTGTAGTGAAAAAATAGCCCTCAAACTTTCATCTGACATCACCTCCCCCTTGTTAGTTTTTCATGGCATTTAGGTTAATCATGAAGTTCATTTCATTTTAAAATTAACCATAACCATAAATGTTGCAGCAACCAATATCACATGAAGAAGCACCATGCACAAGAACACAAGATATATCCTGGGAAACCCTTCTCAAACAAGGGAGAAAAAACCCAGCCAAATCCTTTGCTATACTTTTCAAGAGAAAGAATGTTTCACCATCAAGAAGATCCTAGCACACAAGAGGGTGCACAAAACCTAGAAACCCTAGCGCCCAAGAGAGGTGTGCAACTTTGACCAAGAAATGTTCTTTCTGAAATTTCCAAAACTTGCAAGTGAGTGTGTGTCTACAAATGAAAGATTTCATCTTACTTATATTAGACTTTGTCCTGTTAACTAAAATGTCTATTGTCACAATAGGGCCGACCTCACTTAGACATATTTATTTATTTATTATTATAATACTTAATATTAACTAGGGTTACAGGTAGGTCTGACTCTTGAACAATATATAGCCAAGGATATGATACACCCTCTAGTGCTCATCCACTAGGGGCCACATCCATAGGGATGCCATATACCTGAGTCATTGCATTACACAGATGAGCTAGGTCCTCACATGTGCACTTATTCTCAGCCATAGTCATGTCTTCTCTATAGATATGCTTTCCTATTGCTACCAATAGGAGGATCATCTGGAATCTTCACATCAACTCTGATGTTGTTCAGAGGAGGCCATCACATCATCTTTGTTCTTATTCTCATGATGATGTGCCTAGCACTTTTCAGGATTTCTCTAACTCAACAGATCGCTCTTACATCGGACAATCATTTGGAGTTATTTTCTCTCACATCATGGAGGAAGCCATATACATTCCTAGCCTTTGTCTCAGGCTAGAACCATGAACCCTTTATTAGGGGCTTTCTCTCAGTTTTGTAAGCTGAGAGTAAGACTTCACATTGCTGCTAAATTCCACATCTCACGGGTTGTAGGATAGGATGTCTCCTATAGCTACAAAAAATTAACACTCCCTCTCATCTAGGGAGGCATTCTCCATCAAGCCAAGTCTCATACCGATGTACTCTAAGTTTTTTTTTGGCTAAGGTCATCCATACTCCCTCTTAATCTAGGAAGGAGTTCTTCACCAAATAAATGTTTGTGGTATGCTTAGGTGTAGGAAGGTACTGCAAGCATACCATCTTTCTTCTTTATCATATCTCTGATATGAAGGTATTTCATCTCATTGTGTTTTGAACCATCAGGAAACACTGGAATCACATGGCTCTTAGTTGTCATCATAGGATCCATCTCATGATCAAGTAAATATGTCGGAAGTTTGTGAAGCCACATTGCTTCGCATATACTCTGTCTCCGGTGCACTCAAGGACACATAGTTTTGTTTCTTGCTGTGTCAGGAAACCCTAGAAGACTTCAAGGTAGAACATCAACCGGATGTGCTCTTCCAATCCACTGTACTTTCTGCTCAATCTGAATCGGTATATTCTGCAAATTCAAGTTCACACTGGAGGCATAACTCAGATCATATACAATTGTGTCTTAATACATGTTTTGTTGTTTTTCTAGTGAGTCTTGTCTCGGTTGAATCATCACATTCATTGCATGGCATGAATCTGGTCGGGTGTTAACCAGATACATCGGTGATCCAATCAACTGTGGATTAGTCTCGTCTGAATCATCATCAATCTTCTTCTTTAAATTCATCACAGTGGATTTGCATTTTTTTATACTTGTTTAAAAAAAAATCATCAGACCTTTGTCATACTTCTTGTCCCAAGAAGTAGTGTGTCATACTCAGATATTTTATGAAATTCAGAAGTAACTGTTTTATTGTTTTCAACAACAAGGCTTTCTAAATAAGTCACCAGGATCAGGTTCTATTCATCAACACTATATAGGTTTTGATCAGTAACATTCTTTGTTGAAATCCAAACTCATCAAGAACCTATCTATCTAATATAGATACCAAATCATGGATGGCGGTACAGATGGAAGTGAATTGGTTCATTGGGTCAAGTGTCTTATCATGGACAACTCCCTCTATTTATGAGAAACCTTTGTCTATGGATCTTGTTTTGTATTTCTTGATACTTCCATCAGCTGCATGCTACATCTTATAGATCCACTTGGAATTTACGACAAACTTTCCTTTCTGGTCCCTGAATAATATTTTATGCATCATTATTTTAGTATATATTGGTATCCTTCTATTATGGTATCTTTCCATACTGGTTCTCTTGCTTCTTTTCTAAGACATGGAGTCTTATCATCAATGAAATGTCTCATGACTAGAGGATAGCTTTGAGAAAGTCTTTTTGCTATCTCGGAAGGTGCCTTGAGAGGCTTGTATGATTTTTTGCATCTTGCATTGTGAGTCTAGATAGGCATTTTATGCCTTGTTGTAATATCACTAATCATATCAATTTGAGAAACTGGATCAACTGGTATAATGTATTTCTCCCTCTGAGTTGTTGAAGGGGGCGAAAGGTATAGTCTTATTGTCAACCTTCATCTGAGATTTTGAAGGATCATCTTTTCTTTAGAGACAATGTTTCCACTTGTCTTGGTTTGTTTCTGATCAGGGATGTTTATCTGAAATGTCTTTTGAAGATTCATTGTATCCTTATTTAACTGGTAATGCTTTCTTCTTTGTTCTTTACAAAAATGAGAAGGTCTTGGACTCCCGTACCAGGGATAATGGTCCAAGTTTTTAAAGATCTTTTGTAATAAGAAAAAATGCAATTTGTTGTAAGATATAGAATTTAAGGACTTTACCTATTTGTGGTAGAGTTTCTTCTTTAGAGGAAATACTTCTTGTTTCTTATTTCTTCATTTTCTTGAGGTGGATCAAGACCAACATTGGTAGTGATGGAGCATTGTTTTTCCTTCTTTCTGGTTGGACAATATTTAGCGACATGTCCATATTTGTCACATCTGTAGCATAGAACTTTTGAGAGGTCCCTTCTTTGATATGGAGGCTTCTCTTCTTTAGGCATTTGTCTGAAGTTTCTTTTGAATCTTCCTCCCTTTCTGGTATGGAATGCAAGAGCATGATTTTCTTCTGAGTTATCTTCTACTCCTCTATTTTTGAGTCTTAGTTATTCTTGAGTACAACCTATCCACAGTCGTTCAAATGTTGGTAGAGTTTCTCTTCCACTGATACTCTGGAGGAAGGGCTCCCATGATTTTGGAATATTTTGAAGAGTAGTTAGGACAAGTTCTCTGTCAGAGATGTTTTCTCCAATTGCTTCTAATTGTTCTTTAATTTATGATAGCTTCATGAAGAAGAGTGCAATTGTGTCATCTTTCATCATCTTAGTGCTTTGAAGTTGACTTATCAAAGCAAGGACTCTGAGAGTGTTGTCACTTTCAAACATTCCTTTTAGCATTTTGTACATATCGTAAGAAGTCTTCAAGTTTCAAATACGGGGTAAGAGATGGTCTCTTACAGAGTATATGATTATCTTCCTTTCTCTGACGTCATCTTCTTTTCTTAATTTCTTCTCTAATTCAGTTGTTGTTTCTGGTATAATTTTCGTGGTTGCATCTGGGAGATCTTCTTCTTCAAGAGTGACTAAAAGATTTGATTTCCAAGGGTTGAAGTTGTTTGATCCATCAATCCTATATTCCATAGGAGTTATGTTCTTCATATTTTCTTGAGTCTTAGTAGTCTGGATTCAATTTGGACTTATGACTGCCAATAATCAATTTGATAGTGTCACAAAGATGCTTGTTGATTCAAAACAAGGTTTCTTCAGAAAAAACAGAGATATTTCTGTAGGAAATTTCGGCACCCTAGAAACCCTAGGGCCAAAAATAAAAACTTCTTGTATTTGAGTTCTGAGAGCTTATGGAGATGCACTGGAAGAGGTCGTACTCTTCTATGCTGGAATTAGCCTCAGCGTCTAAGTTTCAGGGGTTGAAACACTTTAGGAAAGAGGGTCGTACGAGATTTTCTAGAACCCTGGGAAGGTCGTACAGTTTTGCAGAAGAGGAGGTTTTGCTGATAAGGGATGAGACTTGGTGGATGCTTTGTGAAATGGGTTCTTTCATGACCTATGATATGATACCATGTTAGTTTTTCATGGAATTTAGGTTAAGCATGAAGTTCATTTCATTTTCACAATTAACCATAACCATAAATGTTGCAGCAACCAAGATCACATGAAAAAGCATCATGCATAAGAACACAAGATATATCCTTGGAAACCCTTCTCAAACAAGGGAGAAAAAACCCAACCGCTATACTTTTCAAGATAAATACCTTTTCACCACCAAGAAGATCCTAGAACACAAGAGGGTGCACAAAACCTAGAAACCCTAATGCCCAAGAGAGATGCGCAACTTTGATCAAGAAATGTTCTTTCTGAAATTTCCAAAACTTGCAAGTGAGTGTGTGTCTACAAATGAAAGATTTCATATTACTTGTATTAGACTTTGTCCTGTTAACTAAAGTGTCTATTGGCACAATAGAGCCGACCTCACTTATTCATACTTATTATTTATTATTATAATAATTAATATTAATATTAATATTAGTTATCTTTTGCAGTTTATCTCTAGACACAATAAGATAGGGTCGGCATGTACCCTTTACACAATAACTAGGGTTATAGGTAGGTATGACTCTTGAACAATATATATAAAAGGATCTGATACACCCTCTAGTGCTCATCCACTAGGGGCCACATCCATAGGGATGTCATAGACCTGAGTCACTGCATTACACAGATGAGCTAGGTCCTCACACATGCACTTATGCTCAACCATATTCATGTCTACTCTACAGATCTGCTTTCCTACTGCTACCGACAGGAGGATCATCTGGAGTCTTCACATCAACTATTTTGTTGTTCATAAGAGGCCATCACATCATCTTTGTTCGTATTCTCATGATGATGTGCCCAACGCTTTTCGGGATTTATCTAACTCAACAAATCGCTCTTACATCGGATAATCATATGGAGTTCTTCTCTCTCATGTCATGGAGGAGGCCATATACATTCCTAGCCTTTGTCTCAGGCTGGAACCATGAACCCTTTATTAGGGGCTTTCACTCAGGTTTGTAAAATGAGAGTAAGACTTCACATTGCTGCTATATTCCAAATCTCACAGGTTGTAAGTTGGAGGATGTCTCCTATAGCTGCAAAACATTAACACCCCTATGCAAGACATCATGTCCCGCCACCTTGTCATTTGAGGCTCTCATACCCCTTATAGCCTCATGAACACATATAATATGATATATTGGACTCAATCGAAGGAGGAGGAGAAAATTGTGCTCGTGAACATGAACTGGACACACCCCCTACATTTGGTACACTCTCAACTAATAACACACCTGCAACCATATTGTCATCGTCTAATCATAGAGATGCCACTCCATGCATCTCTCCATTAGGGTTAGTGTCCTGCATGACACCTGGTGCATCATGAACAACCCCCTAATCCTCCATTTTCAATTAACAATGCATCAACCACCCACTAATGCAATCAATCATAGGTAATTGGCCATATGTCTTCTGTATACCCTCTATGCAGAAGTGATGCATCAATTTGTTCCACGTCCTTCTATGTTGAAGTGTCATATTTTGGTTTATTTCATCATCATGCATCAGCATCCCAGTTACAAAGTAAATATCCTACAGTGTTAACTCCAAACGTTTCCCCTCCACCTCAAAGTAGCCTCTATGTTCCACATCCCAATGATGAGGTTCAACAACTATGGGCTTGTATGTATCATGGGGATATAGAAATACTTCGGGAATCTGCACATGCACATCATATCATGATGCATGTGCCTCAATGACAACAAATGGCCCCAAGACATCATGCTACCGTTCCCTCCATTTATATGTCATCATGTCTTCCTATTCAAAAATCCAATTTATAAGAATTGTTCAGCCCCTCAATTTCTCTAACTCTCCCAAACCATTGTTCAGGATTTAGTTTTGTAGCATTGCATGATTGTAGCCTCGACACTCACACAATTCACTAAGACCCCAAATGGGGTGATTTACAGGCCAAAATCTAAATAGTTACAACCGTAAATTAGACCAAGTATGGTAACTTGGGGTAAGCATAATGATTCTCAAGTTTCACATTTGGGCCTTTTTTATTGTTGATTATACCTAATGTTTCACCTAGATTGTCTTGGAGCATATGAGGTTCATTTTCCATTTTGTTTATGTTATCAAAAGTTTCATCACCCTTCTGCAAAGCCTATCATAAGGTACAAGATAAGAGTAACTTTTGGAAGTACTTTCCATTTCCACCTTAGCAATGAATTCCCTCGTTTTAGTGAAGGATGAAATCCAACACAAGGGAGGCTTTCATAGCAACCTCAAGGAATCCTATAGCAAAACAAGTCAAGTCTATAGCCTCATGTATTGGTCCCTTAATCATACCACCACTTAGTCCAAGGTTTTCAAAGAAAGTATAAGGTGGTTTAGTGAAGTAGTTTCCAAATTTGCATAAATGAAGTATCCAAGGGAATAGATGATATCTAGCAAATCAAAACAAGTCAAACATAGGCCCCAAACACTACAAATCAATAAGAAAACTACAATTGCTATGAAAATTGTATTCACAATTATTACTTCGGCAATATGACAAGTTACAACAACAAAAATATAACAACCCTTAAAACAACTAATCATGCAATGAAAAAGAGATGAAAATGCAAGCTAAAACTAGGATTTTAGATAACAAATGCTTGCTAAAATGTAAATGGCATGATATAGCCTCAAACATCCAAGATGAAAATCCTTATTTGGATGAAAATTACAACAAAAATACAATAAATGATGTCAAAGTATATCCCAAGGGTGAAATACACCATAAACCCTAGTCGTTATGATAGAAAGGCTGGAAATTTAGGATAGGTCCTAATCTAGTCACAAAATTTACTAAGAGAAGGTAAATTGGGATTGAAAACTTACTAATATAAAGAGTGAACATTGTTTTCTAGTTTCCTTGGGCATATGGACTCAAAAATTTCTTGGAGGGAAAAGGAAAAAGAAATACCTAAGAAATAAACCCTAGGGTAGTCCACTACAAACCCTGGGTATTAATCCTTTAAGAGGGAAAATCAAGGTAGGCCACTACAAACCCTAAGAGGTCATCCTATGTATTCTAGCAACCTTTAGTAAGAGATTAATATGGATCTTGGGTAAAACCATAGGGTAGTCCACTACAAACCCTAGAACTTTTAACCTACAAGAATACAACTAGGGTAGTGCACTACAAACCCTAGAAATATACATATGCTCTCTAACAAGCTTCAACAAAATGATTACAAGGGAAGGTAGTCCACTACAAACTTTCCTAGGGTTTCAAGACAAGGTTTATTCAATAAAATGCAAGATAACATGCAATATCACCACTTTGATCAAACATCCAATTAATACATCCAAGAAATAAACCAACATAGACTTAAGAAGAACACTACTAGATAAATCAATGTTCACGATGAAACCCTAGCCAATAAATCATCCATCAAACTTGAAAATCATCCACAAGATCATCTCCAAGAGAAGGCACATAAGTCATCCATAGTGAAAGAGAAAGATAGAAGACAAGTGTAGTAATGATTGTCCACAAGTTGAATTATGATTTACAAGAGGTAGCGCTCCCTCTATATATATAAGGTAACCAAACATTATATCTCTCTATGAAGCCACTAAAACATGAAAATATATGATACAAGGTGGATAGGTCTTAGGTTGACCCCCAATAATGCCTCCAAAATAAAGAAACAATGCTAAAACATGACAACATCCTCCCAAAAATCCATACATGTGGGTGTAAAAGGATCCAAGAAGGTGATGCCATCCTCTAATGGGGTACAAAATCCTCCAAAGGTAATGTCTCTCCCCAAAGGTGCAAAGCATCGTAAAAATTCATGCCTCCTCATCAATAAGGTCACATCCCCTCATCCAAATTTTTCATCATAAATGTGAGGTCAGCTCAAGAAAGCATCAAATCATCCTCAAGCATGACATCATCCTCATGTGTACAATGTTATGGACTCCTAGTGTGATGTCATGATGGATAAGGGAAACATAACCTATACAAAGAGGTGTACCATCATCTTCCAACAAAATTCCATCCATCCAAACCTTAACATCCTCAAAGGGGTGCAATGTCCAATTTGAGGGATTTTTACCCTCTGAATGAAACATAAGGATATATCTACAATTCCTCAGCTCATCAATGCAATGTCCTAGGTCCAGGAGGTGTCGAAAGAAGTCAAGAGGCATGTCAATTCATCATGTAACCCAATGCTCATCATCAGGGATCCAACTTCCTCCATATAGTGTGCAACGTCCTATGAGAGGCATCATCAATGTCTTTCAAATGACCATGCCAATAGTTCATCGTCATCGAACAAGGCTCAGAGAGATCAAGTGAGACCAACCATCATGGATAAAAGAGTCATTAGAATCACAAAAAGTAAGCCGCAATTTAATACAAAATCCACGTAAGCAATTCACATTAGGTATATTCTTCAAACTTCACACTAGATTAAGACTTTATGCAATTTTCCAAGTTTAGGTATGGGAGGACCATCACAAGGCCGTATTTTATGTTCCAATACCTAAGTAGAGGAGTGTTGACTACATTTTTGGTCAACAATACTTAGCCAGCAAAGCATTCCCGGGCTCTCCCTCGAATCACATTGGTTGCACAAAGTTTTGCCCACTCTCGCTAAAATTGGCACAATGCACTCAACGAAATTATTGCGTCTCTCCTCTTAACTTATCATTCATATGGCTTACTTTACTCACTCTCCGCATTCCTATCTCTTATCATATTCTACACCCACGATTGACACACTGACACTATACATTTTGGACACATATGTGACCCTTTATCCTCATATACATTACCTTACTCATCACCATGTAATATCCTATATCCCTTCATCAAACATGATCTTTTAATAATAAAAAAGGAAATTAAATCAATTACCTAAATGTTTATATCATGTAGAAGTGACCCCTTTTTCAAATTACCTTCCATAACCCTCTTCATTATTTAAATTATGATATTTTGTAGTTATGAGTTGGTTATATTATTAAAATCCCACTTCATTGAAGCCATTACATAAGTTCCCTATCCATAATAAAGAAATAACCATAGAAATAACCATACCATTAAGGTTACATTTTTTAATGGTTTGGACTGACTCATTTAAAGTCCATACGATATGAATACAGAGTGGCAAGGATTAATTGAGGATACATTACCTATGGAATTGATGATATAGGGCATGGTTGAATTTTGTATATATTATCATGGTATGTTATAAGATTCGATTCATTCATTATGATGGCCATTCAATTCGGAGGTAGCATCGATATGTTGTCTAAGGAGTAAAAAGGATGGCAACTACCATTCCTATCACGGTTTGGTCTGATTCGAGGATTTTGTTTCCTAAGGTTCAGCCGATGCATATGACAAAATGACGATGTTTAAATTGGCAATAAGGAATTAACAATGTGTGGTAGTGCCCAAAGGAACAGTGTGAGCTCATATTCATGGAGAAAAATATTGCAATTTCATGGTTGGCCCCGTAAAAGGAGAAGCCAAAGAATATATAGGCACAGTTTTCAATACAAATTCATATAATATTGGACAACGTGGAATCGAAAAGACACCAAGTTCGATAGTTTATACTGGTATAGGCGAGATATAACATTTTGGCTCAACTTTCTTCTTCTTTTGTTCTTGGTATTGTAACTTTGTTATAAAATGGCTAAAGGTTAAATACCTGGCCCAAGTCTATGCAAAGACTTGTAAATTCCAAAAATTCAAGAATTGTATGGGGAACATTTTAAAATAAAGATCAAAATCTTTTAAGCTCTAAAATTGTTTCTTTATTTATTTTCTTTTAAATCTCAATTTTCTTTATCTTTTTCTTAATTCAACACTTAAAAATTTAAAAATAAAATAAAATAAAACAAACTCATGGATTTATTACTCTTGTGAAATTGTGTATATAAATTTCTTTCATTTTATTTTTATTAACTAGTTTTAATATGTACAAACTTTTGTTTATTTTATTTACTTACTTTATTGTTTTAGTTCTCTTAGTTATTTTTACATTTTATTTTTTTTTGACAAGAACGGTTATGTTGCATTAAGCGGCATTCTGGCAAGCCAGAATCAGAAAGTTACAAATCTGAAGAAGGTTGGTGACCTCTAACAGTGCTGCCAACCTTCTTGTGAATGTCTTGGGAGACCAATCCCTTCTGCTTCTTGAGCTAATTCGAGATAATGACAAAAATTGCATACATGAGTAAATTCTCACAAACTGTGAGCATAGTAGAAGACAGAAGCAAAGCATTAAACCGAGGGGGATGAAATTTTCCCCTTAAAGTAGGGATCCATCTTTTTCTGAGAACCTGAAGAAATGTTGGAGGTCGCCTCATTTTCTCTGCGCGCGTTGTTGGTCCTTCTCCCTCAGGTAAGCGGTGGAGACGGAACTGAATTGTCTTCAGGTTCAGAAGTTTCCACAGAGTCACTAGAGGGGACTGAAACCAGACCTGCAGAGGTAGAGGGTTCTGGAACTGAAGCTCGAGTTTCTCTCGCTGCTACTGAATCTGGGGGGGTTGAATCCAGAAGACTTTCGTCTACCGGAGGATCTTCCTTAATTGTTGTTGCTTCTGGATCTAGGGCTTCATCTTCCTTCAGCGCATCAAAGCTGTTTTTATTTTCTAGAGTTGCCTCTGTTGAATGAGTGGCCTTCGGAGCCTGGGCTAGTGGACCCTTTCGCCTTGGCTGCCTTCGTCGGTTAGATACTGGCTGAAAATCATCTTCTTTGACCGGTCCCGGCTCCTCAGAGGCTTTGGGGCAGCTTTTTGCGAAATGACCATAAGCATGGCACCGGAGGCACTTAAAAGGAATCTGCTCATAGTCCAGCTCTTGGATATGGAACCATTCCCCCAGGGAGAGCTTAATGGCTTCCGGAAGTCCTTTCTCGAGGTTAACCTTAACACAAATACGAGCGCAGGTAAATTGATCCCCTTTCGGCTCCGCCCTGTCCAGGAAACGCCCAAGCTTATTTCCAATGTCCTCCAGAGATCTTATCCCCCATAGATGCAAGGGAAGATGAGGCAGCCTAACCCAAACAGGGGTTGTTGTGATCTCGGCTCTGGGATTGAAGTCAAGAGTCCAGGGGGCTAAGAACAGCCCTCTCGACCCCATGAAATAGGGTCCAGATCTGAAAACTAGATCACAGTCCTCTTTCCTTGAGAAACTGAAGACAAAAAAAACCCTGCCTATTGCGCATAGAGAAACTTTTCCCTGTATCAGCATCTTCCAACGATCATCCATCCATGCCTCCACCGTTTTGGGGCTATGCCATAACCCCATAAACTTTCCGATGAGGGCCTTTTCTGCTAGAAAGAGGGCAAGATTGCAAGGGTCCTCTGGAGATAGCTCCAGAGAAGGGATCTCCTCCATCTTCTTAACAAACTTAGATGAGAGAGAAGGCTTGGATTTAGGTCCTGCCGAGCGGACTAACGTTTTGAAAGCTTCCAAAGGATCTTCTTCCAACTCAGCAATCGGATCTGGGGCCATCGTAGCAGGGCGGCGACCACCAGCAAAGTCGCAGAGGCAAGCCAAGACCACTGCTCCAAAACGCATGCAAAACTAAGGAAAATGCAGGCAAAACGCAGGAGGGATGCTCTGAAAAACACCGATCCGCGGCCATGTATGAAAAGCAACCCTGATCGACTGCTACAAACAAAGATCCGTGCCCCTGCAATCGAAAACCAGAGCAGAGGCGGCTAGGGTTTAGGCCCTAGCCGCATTGGCATTCTGTCTCGCTTCATCTTTCCATCCACCACCGGCTTTTGATAGAAGTTATTTTTACATTTTAACTTTTAAAGAAAATTAAAAAATATCACATCACTACAATGTTACTATAATTTATTTTGATAGTATTGAAACTAATTTCTTGTTTAATATGTCTTTATTTTGATTGTTTCACTTTAGCATTAACATATTTTAACTCTTTATTAGTTTCTTCTTAGTTTACTTTCTTACAAAATAAATTCAAATATATTTTTAACTTAGGGTTCTCTTGTACATATTTTTCTTTAGTTGTTTGATTACTTTTAAGTTTTGATTTAACTTTGTTATTTCAACTGTATGAACTCATACACAAAAGCATAAAAATCATAAATTATAAAATGCATAAAAATTAAATATTATAAAAATACAAAGCAAAAGGGAATTCATGCTTGGACTTTAGGTTAGAGGAGATTTAGCTTAGAGTCTAATGTGTTTTCTTGTTGAGGCTCTAAACCCAGGGTGGAATTCCCGTCTCTTCCCGCCTAGCCCCATGGGAGGTCGAGATATTGGTGTTGGGGACTCTTCAGTCCCTTAACATCAACAAGGAGTAGTTCCTGAAAAACCCATCAAAGTGCAAGTATGAGTGAATGATATGACATAGGTTTTACTCCATGGTCATGGTTTCGTTGACATGAAAGGCCACATGTGAGGTTCATCTCCATGAGCGCCTCTAGAGAGGGAGCACTTGGTGCATTGAGATACCTTTTTCTAGGTATTGTTTCTTTCCAACCATATTCTTTCCTTTTGATATTCATTAATTGCTTTGTAAAACCCTTTTTAGGTTTATGCATTTATTTTCTTGGGATTCAATTAAGTCCTTCTAATTTGTTATGCATTCAATGCATTAGGACTTGGGGGGATGGCATCATAGCGAGGGAAAAGATCTCAATCTTATCTTTGGCTTTTGATTTATCATGTGTATCCCATTTAATTTTTCATTATTTTACCAGTTGCATGAACCTCAAGAATTCAATCCCCTTCTTCTCATAGGAGGATGAAGGTACGGACCTTTTTGGAATACATGTAGCATTCACTTCCAGAATATAGGACAATGGGAGGAATATAGATGAAAACTGTCAAGTATGGAAGGGAATGGTGTGTTACCCTATCAAGGTCTCTAGTAGTACCCTTGTTCCCCAAGAGTGACAACACTTGACTAGAGCACATATGATGGCCACCAAGGTGAAACAAGGAAAAAAACATAACTTCCAAGCATCATGATTCATTATCTGACTTCAACCCATGATCCTCACCTAAAGCACCCATGCATTAAATGTAACACTTTGTATGAAACAATGACTAATGTACCTCATGTGTGTTAGACCACCATCAACGGATGAACCTATTGATCAAGTGAGTGAGTTGAGAAATGATGAGGGGGAAGCATCTAAGGGGATGATGTCCATGGATAATGTTGATCATCATCACTAGGATCATTGATTGTATTGTGTATCGTGAATAATGGTCTCCTCTAATTACCCCTAGTGAGAAGGGGTAACATCTGGCTCCAATATGGAGACATGTGTTCACCATAGAGTAGATAAGAACCTCAAAATATTTGGTACTCTGATACCTGCAACCTACATCAATCTAAAAATCTCCTACTGGATTCTAACATAAAACCATCAGTAACAAAAGGATAGGGGGATAAGATCCACCCTAGTATATGAAAGGTAAAAATAAAATGTGGAAAGTAAATATTTTTATTTTCATCAATATGTTATTTTATTTTATTTTATTTTATTTTATAACATGTATAAGCTAGGATAACATGAATGCATAAACAATCAATATGAAAGAACACAATATTACCAAATACTACCCTACTCTACTCTAAACCTGAGAAGTCAAGTTCCTTCTGCATAGTAGTGTTTGAGAAATGGTAGTCTCCTTCCCTCATGTGTGGTCAGATAAAAGGAACCAATTTTGGACTTCTTCT
>SNQJ01S0009806.1:309364-331403 GCA_010110895.2 Picea sitchensis
TTTGTGAGGGTACAACATATGTGGAATCTACTTCTTCATCCAAATTCATACGATCTAGAGCATCAAGGTCACTGAAATATTGATTATAAATATGATCATGTACTTGGGCCTTTTCTAGCAAGTCAACTTTGTTCAAAAGGGCCTCTTGGGTTTCCCTTGTTTGGATGGTTGTTTGGTCCAGATTTTGATCTAATAATCTCAAGTTTTCATTACGTATTTTCTTAGGGACAATCTTAATATTGGATTCAATCAAATTAGTTTCAATTTTGGATTCCCATTCTTGAGCTTCCAACAAGGTATTTGGGAACTTGTTTCTTAGAATAAGACCAAATTGTCCCTCAAAGGCATAAAGATATTGTATGAGAATATCCTTGACCTTATATTTAAGATCATCAAGAAACTCATTTATCAAAGTATCAAATCTCATGTTAAATTCATCAATAGACTTTATTTATTTTTTCTTGATTTGACTAAATTGGGTCAAAAGTAATCTACCATCCTTTTTTATTTCCCATATTTTTCTGAAGTTGTCTTAAAGGGCTTGTCAAGTTTTAATACCTTTATTAGGAAGATTATTAAACCAAGATCTAGCATCCCCTATCAATGGACACATCCTCATGCTGGTATTGTGTAGCATGGATTCAAAGAGTGTAATATAATAAATATAAATGGTCTTCAATGGAGATATCATTATTATCATAGGACTTAGGCAACCACCTATCAACATCCTCAGTCATATCATGAGGTTAACATTGAATTACAGTCATATATAAATCTTTAAAAACATTGGAGACCCATGGTTGAAGAGCCATTTTGGATATAGGAGGGTTATTAGGGAGTCTCCTTTTGTATGTTGGAATAGGTCTTGGTTTTATGGGGTCTCCAGGTGAGCAATCTAAGTAAGGCTTTGATGCAATCTCACCAAAAGAGTGTTGAAGGATAGACTTTAGATTTTTTAGAAGAATGACTCAATTATCCCTGGAAACGGTGCCAAAATGTTATCACATGATCTAGCACCCTTGTGCAAAGCCTATCACAAGGTGCAAGACAAGTGTAACTTTTGGAAACTTGCCACTCTCACCTTAGAAATTAATTCCCTCATTTTAGTGAAGGATGAAATCCGACACAAGGGATGCTTCCATAGAAACCCCAAGGAATCCTATAGTAAGACAATTCAAGTCTACGGCCTCTTTTATTGGTCACTTAATCATACCACCACTTAGGTCAAGGTTGTAAAAGAAAGTATAAGGTGGTTTAGTGAAGCAGTTTCCATATTTTCATAAATGAAGTATCCAAGGCAATAGATGATATCTAACAAGTCAAAACAAGTCAAAGATATTCCCCAAGCACTACAAATCAAGAAGGAAACTATAGTTGTTATAAAACTTGTATTCACAATGATTACTTCAGCAATATGACAAGTTACAATAGCAGAAATATAATAGCCCTTAAAAAAAGTAATCATGCAATGAAAGAGGGATGAAAATGCAATCTAAAACTAGGGTTTTAGTTAACAAATGTGTGTTGATATGTAAATGGCATGAAATAGAAATACAATAAATGATATCAAAGTAGATCCCAAGGGTGAAAGAGGCCAATAAACCATGGATGTTAGAATAGAAAGGCTAGAAATTGAGGGTAGGTCCTAATCTAATCACAAAATTGAAAAAGAGAAGGGAAATTAGGGTTGAAAACTTACTAGGATAAAGAGTGACTAATGTCGTCTAGTTTCCTTGGGCATATGGACTTAAAATTTATACTTTATTGGAGGGAAAGAGAAAAATAAATACCTAATAACTAAAACCCTAGGGTATTCCACTATAAACCCTAGGTATTAATCCTTTAGGAAGGAAAATCAAGGTAGTCCACTACAAACCCTAAGAGGTCATCCTATGTATTCTAGCAACCTTTAGCAAGAGATCAAGATGGATATTAGGTAAAAGCCTCCACTAAAAACCCTGGAAATTTTAACCTACAAGAATTAAACTAGGGTTGTCCACTACAAACCCTGGAAATATACCTATGTCCTTTAACAAACTTCAACAAAATGAATACAAGGGAAGGTAGTCCACTACAAACCTTCCTAGGGTTTCAAGACAAGGTTTATTCAAGAAAATATATAAAATGCAATATCACCACTTTGATGAAACATCCACTTAATACATCCAAGAAATAAACCAACGTAGACTTAAGAAGAACACTTACTAGATAAATCAATGTTCACCATGAAACCCTAACCAAGAAATCATCCATCAAATTTGAATAGCATACAGAATATCGTCTCCAAGAGAAGGTGCATAAGTCATCCATAGTGAAAGATAAAGACAATATACAAGTGTATTAATGATTCTCCACAAGTTAAGTTATGATCTACAAGAGGTAGTTCTCCCTCTATACATATGTGTTGGTTGGGGAGCCTGATTATCTTCCTGATTTAGAGGTCTTTTTTTTCAGTCATGTTTATACCCAATGAAGACTGTACACCCCTCCATGTGGGAGGGGTTGCAGGGGGGATTTCCCCCCCTATGGGATCTGGGGGGATCATCCCCTCGGCTAGGGGGTCAGGGGGGCAGTGTGCCCCCGGTGAGGGTTCGGGGGTGAAGCCCCCAAAGGAAAAATTGCCTTGTAAATGTATATTGTAATTTCATACTCAATCTTGACCATTCATCGTTAATTCACAGATCTGATGGTAGAGATTATGATAGGGTTTTTTTCCCTAGAAGGCAACCCTCTTTTATGAGGGAATTTTGTTGTGGTTGTGTATTATTGTGAATATTGTATTCTGAGATAGGAGACTATGGGAGAAAGAAGAGGAAGTTACAGTGGGTATGTTGTAGGTTGTATCCATTCATTTGTTGGATAATAATAAAGGAAGGAACTGACAATTTATCTGGTGTATGTATCCCACACTGGGTGAACTGCGTATATCTGTGTCTCTATTGTATTGTGTATATTTTGTGTTTTATTTCCGCATTTGTTTTTATTTTATTGATTTGCGATCCTCTTTATCTAACAATATCAGGTAACCAAGCACTATATCTCTCTGTGAAGCCCATAAAACATAAAAATCCATTATACAAGGTGAATAGGTCTTAGGTCGACCCCCAATAATTCCTCCAAAATAAAGATACAATGCTAAAAAATGAAAATTTCCTCCTAAAAATCCATACATGTGGGTGTAAAAGGCTCCAAGAACGTGATGTCATCCTCTAATGGGGTATAAAATCCTTTAAAAGTGTGATGTCATCCTCTAATGGGGTACAAAATCCTTCAAAGTTCATGTCTCTTGTAATGTCCCCTTCCAATTGACCATGATGGGGGGTGAATCAATAGCCTATACGACTCCCATGGGCTATAGTCAACAATGAAAAATAGAGTCAATGAGGTGTCACTAGGTAAAAAGATTGGCAAACACTAAAAGTGATATTAAATAAAATAAACAATTATATTTAAATGGAGTTGGAGGGAAGAGATTTGATTTGGTCAAAATGGGGGAAACATATAGAAAGTCCAAAGGAAGGATAAATAGAGGAACAACCCTTCCCCTTGGAATTATGATTTGATATATTACTAACTTCTCTTTTAGCCAGTGTTTTCGTTAGGGTTTTGGGAAAAGCCCTTCCATTGCAGGTTTGGTTTCACTGGTGCAATACCCACCCTAGGTAGACGTAGAGGAGGATTCATTTGGATTCTTCATTTGAGTTCATTGTGGCACTTGTTTCCATTTCGGAGAGAGTTTGGAATCTTAGCAGTCCACGCAGAGAGTTTGCGTCCATTTTCAGGAGAAGACCAGTCACCAGATCCGTCGACACCCAGAGAGTTTCATGCAGCATTAGTCAGAGGCGCCCCCACGGGTTAAGCAAGGGTCATCCCGTGAGGACCCCTATAGATTGGGGGGTTTGCAATAGATCAGGTCTATGAGGTGTTCTAAAGAGTTGAAGGACTGCTTGCAAATAGACATCACTAGAGTAGAGAAGTGTAGGGTTTGGAGAGCCTTGGGATTCATATATTGGCATCATTCCAGGTTTCTTGTGTTGTTTTTGTAGTAGACTTTGTGCTTCCTGGAAGCCATTAGTTTGTGTGCTAGTAATATTCTACAGCATATTACAGCCATTAGTTATCATTGTATTGATTTGGGAGTTCCCATCCATAATAAGATTCCATGGTTATCTTCTCTAATCTTTTGTAATGAATGCTTTCTATATGTTTGATAATATTTCTCATTGAGTAAGTTATCCTATAAGAAGTTAAAAACACATTCATTTAAGAAGGAACAATAATTTTGAGGGAAGAAACATAATATATGCCCCTAGCCTAGTTGGGGACATTACAATGTTATCAGAGCTAGTTATTATGCCAGCATGTGACTACATTAATGCCTAGAAGGAAAGGGCATGCAGGCCAGACCTCTCGAGAGTCACTAGAAAGAGAAACAGAAGTAAATCACACAGAGTCAAAACCAGAAGGAAGCATGGGAGACAACCATGATGTGATCCAAATACTACAAGATTTGGTCAGGAGACAAGAAGATACAACAAGGTTCCAGTAGCATACACTTGAGGCATTCGCACAATTATTAGGCGAGCGCGGGAATATGAATGGTACAAGTCAAGGTGGACCTAGTGGATCTCGTTGGAGTGACAGAATACACACATAGAATAGAAACAACCATACCCCAACTCAGAGAAAGAGTTTAAAGATCCCTAGGCCTTTATTACCACAGTTCCTGACAGGAAAACCTATAGAAGCATGGGATAAACCATATCAAGGGATTGATATTAACACCTCATATAGGAAGTAAGAGACGATAGATGCAGATATCCATGAGAATGTTTCATATAAATACTTATGTGACCTCAAACATAAATACGGCCTCAGGGAGGTGAAAAAAGGAGCACAAAGCCCACAGAATTTAGATCTCATGCACAAGGTGGGAAGGTTGACTATTCCACCCTTCAAAGGGTGGAATAGTCGACCTTCCCACCTTGCGCATGAGATCGAAATTCGATGGATCAACAAAGAGTATGGCCAGGGCTTGGGTACATAAGTTACGCACTTACCTCCAACTTAAACCAATGACCGAAGCAGAAGCAATTTAGTATGCCACTCTTCACTTGGAAGGAGAAGCTCACGAATGGTGGTACCATGGGTTGGTGACATTAGCGCACACCAACATCACTTCATACGTGGACTTCACTCAAAACTTGATGGACAGGTTTGACCAGAAGGACCCTTAAATACACTTCAAGGAGTTGGCGCAATTGAAACAAACATGCACACCAGAAGCATAAATCACATAATTTCATAGGATGGCAGTTATGGTGATAGATATCTCTCAATAGAGGTTGTTAATGCTATTCACGGAGGGTCTGGCTGAACCCCTGAGATGATGGGTGAAGGCCTTTAGGCCAACCACATTGCATGAGGCCATCATGAGATCCAGGGATATGAAGGATGCATCCAACAAGAAGGTTCTGACAAAATATTTCATCCCTCAAGGAGGCAAGGAGACCAAATTTCCCTAGAAGTCATGGACAAGGAAATACAGAATGAATGAAGATATTTGGTGATAACTAAGGAGGAATAAACTTTTTTTCAATTGCAAAGATCCATGGGAACCAGGTCATAGATGTATGGGCAAAGGTAAAGTCCATTACATTGAGGTATCTTCTAATGAAGAGAATGAAGGTGATGACAAAGGTATTGAACAGGACAGTGGTGAGCCATCGCAAACTAAGGAGCAGGCACCATTGCAAGATATCCCTAAGGGAGTTACCATTGCCACAATTTCAGGAGTCCCTAAATATTGTACCTTCAGGTTTAGAAGCATTGTGAAAGGATAGAGGATTATGGCATTGGTGGATGGGGGAGCTACCCACAACTTCATTGATGTTGCACTTGTCACCAGGAGAAAGATCCATGTAGAGGAATTCGATGGATTCAATGTGGTAGTAGCGGATGGGTAAAACATGACGTGTACTCAGAGGATCAGAGGACTGGAAGTAACCTTGGGAAACTACACATTGATCAACGAATTTTACATCGTGGATTTAGCAGATACTCACATGTTGCTAGGAATTCAATGGATATACCCTTTGGTATATATCCACATGAATTATAAGGAGATGAGGATGGAATTACAGGAAAAGGATGGGCAGTGATTTGTCCCAATAGGTATGTCAATAGGTTCACCTAGGATTGTTTCTAACCAGATCATGGAGTCCCTTTTTATACGTAGGGACATGGCTTGTGAAATAGAGTGCTTGATCACTTTGGAGAATTCATCACAGGAATGCCAACATTACCCTATGGATATCCAGGCATTGCTTGAGAGGCATGAGAGACTGTTTGAGCCATTTCTAGTAGGGATGCCACCTAAAAGAGGGTTTGAGCATGTCATTGAGTTAGAAGAGGGGTCAAAGCCTGTCGTCACCACTCCCTACAGACATCCCAAGAGATTCAGGGAAAAAATAGAGAAGGCCATAAAGGAGATGCTAGATATGGGACACATTCGGCCTAGTTCTAGTCCCTTCACCCCGTTAGTAGTATTGGTGAAGAAGAAAGGTGGTACTATAAGGATGTGCATGGACTATAAGGTGTTAAACCAGAAGACCATCAAAAATAGATACCCAATACCTCGGATTGATGATATGATCAACACGTTTCATGGGGCAGTGTACTTCTCAAAGGTTGATCTGCGATCAAGATACCACCAAATCTGGGTCAAGGAGGAGGTTTTCAGGTGTAACTATGAGAACTACGAGTTCATGGTCATGCCCTTCAGGTTGACTAACGCACCCACTACCTTTCATTCATGGATGAACCATATCTTCAACAAATAGTTGAGGAAATTTGTATTGGTGTTCTTTGACGATCTTCTCATCTACAGCAAGACTTGGGAGGAACACTCGAAGCATGTGGACAATATTCTTACCATTATCGAGGAACGGTTGCTTGTTTCCAAGGAGGAAAAGTGTGAGCTCAGTTTGATAGAGATCCTCTATATAGGGAATGTGATCGGTGTTGAGGGAGTAAAGGTGCATCAGGAGAAGATCTGAACCATCTTAGACTGGCCCACCCCTAAGACACTCATATATCTACGAGGATTCTTTGGGATATTTATCTATTACAAGTGTTTTGTGAAAGGATTTTCATAATTGGCAATGCCATTAACAGACCTCACCAAGAAGGGGGCATTCTGATGGTCAGAGGATGCACAGGTGGCATTCGACATAATTAAGAGGTTCATGAGTACTTGACCAGTATTGGCACTTCCAAATTTTATGTAGCCTTGTGTCCTAGAATGTGATGCATTCGGTGAAGGGATAGAGGTAGTATTGATGTAGAACCGACATTCGATATCTTTCGAGATCAGAAAGCTAAGAGATCCTAAGAGGATATACTTGATCTATGATAAGGAAATGTTGGCCATCATGCATGCATTGGCCAAATTCAGATAGTACTTGGTAGGAGGGCGCTTTGTCGTTCAGACTGACCACAACAGCTTGAGATATTTCTTGGAGAAGCGGGACCTGAATGAAAGATAGTAGAAATGGGTGACTAAGGTGTAGGCATATGATTTCGACATTGAATATGTTAAAGGGAAGAAGAATATAGTTGTTTATGTCTTATCCAGGAGACATGTATCCTTCTCTGTGACAGAGATCTCAATAGACTGGAAGTCCATTCTCTTGGTGGAATACTCCAATAATACCTTCGTTTGTGAGATACTAGAGGGAATTATCTAGGATGAAGGGTATAGGGTAGTAGATGACATCATATACTATAAATATGGGATCTATATTTTCCTTGAGTCCACACTCAAAGATAATATTTTCTGGGTAGCACATGATGCACCACTAGTAGGGCACCAAGGGTTTCTAAAGACCTACAGGAGAGTTAGGGAGAGATTCTCATGGAAGGGTCTCAAAGGGGATGTACTTCATCTCATGGGGGAATGCATGACTTACTAGCAGAACAAGTCAAAGTTCACACATCCTACAACACTGCTACAACCCTTACCGATCCCAAAATAGAAATGGGAAAGCATCTCCATGGATTTCATCATAGGATTACCAAAGGTGAAAGGTAGGGACTATGTTTACGTGGTAGTGGACAGGTTCACTAAATATGCACACTTCTTTGTTATTCCTATGAATTACAATGCATCTAGAGTAGCAGATCTATTCTTTAGGGAGGTGTTTAGAATCCATGGCCTTCTGAGGAACATAGTCAGTGACAGGGATAGCAGGTTTCTTAGTGCGTTTTGCTAGGAGTTGTCCAGGTTATCTAGGATAGAGTTGACATGCAGCACTAGATATCATCCCCATAGAGATGGGCAGACTGATATAGTAAACAAATGGATCGAGGGGTACATGAGGAACTATGTTTCAAGGCAGCAACGGGCATGGATAAAATGGTTGCATCTTGGTGATCATTGCTTCAACACCACTCATCACATGTCCATCGGGATGATCCCATTCATGGCATTGTATGGATATTATGCTCTTTCTTTTTTGTATTCAGCGTTTGGAGAGAGAAGAGCTCCTAAGGCCAAGGAATGGTTATAGGAAAGTCATGACATCTTAAGAATCTTGAGGGAAAATATGTAGGCCACTCATAATCAACAAAAAATGTATGCATATAGAAACATGGTAGAACGTAGCTTTGAGGTTGGAGATGTCATCTTTCTCATATTGCAGTCGTACAGACAGTCGACGTTGAAGAAGAGTGGTGCATAGAAGATTAAGCCTCGTTTTTACAGTCCCTAAAAGGTGATTAAGAGAGTTGGGTAAGTAGCATACGAGTTGGAACTATTGAAGGTTAGAAGGATCCACAATACCTTCCATGTATCCTTCCTCAAGAAGGCATTGGGACATCATGTCACCACTTCGGTGGATCTCCCTCCAGTAGATGAGGAAGGACAATTGGTTCTATCTCCCAAGAGGATATTTGATTTCAAGGAACGAAGACTTAGGAGTAGGTTCATTCGAGAGGATTTGGTTGTATCGAGAGGATTTCTTGCATATGATGCTACCTCGGAAGGGGAGCATATCTTATAGCACCCTGATCTGGAATATCTTGAGGGAAAGCAATATTGGGAAGTGTTGATTTGGCGTTTCGATTGTTTTTTCGATGCCCAAATATCTTTTGCATATGGAATTTATACGCTCTGTGCTTTCATTTAGCTATTTTTAAAGGTATTATCAGGTTTTGTGCATCAATTCACCATGGAACAACATGAGGTATGTGTAATCGTTGTTTTGTGATGATTTTATGCTAATTTATCTTCAATTGAGTGATTATGATTTCCTAACATTTCTCATTTTCTTGGAACATGCCAAAAACATGATTCGTCCTTCCATCCAATGCTTCGTCAAGTCCTTCGTCCAGTCCTCCATACAGTCCTCCATCTGATCCTCGATCTGGCACTTGGAGCGCAGTGTAGTTGGAAGTTCGCATATCGGCAGGCTTCTATGGGTGAATTGAAAACATCTGTTTTGTGCCTACTCATGCCCTCCAACTACAGAACTCATCGCATTCAGATTTGAGTAGTCGCAACAGTCGTTATTTTGAGCACACGAGGTTGTTGGAGGAGATGTGTTATGTTGATAAACTTAATGAATTTATTTTTTTAGAGAGCATCGACCCTTTCAATGGTCGACCTCTCGAGCTATGTACAAACTCTATAAATACTTGTTGGTTTGTGCCACCAAAGACACGATTTTATATACATACAGACATTATCTTGATTTTCCCCGTAAACTCTATTTTGGTGATTAATATCAATGTCATGCTAATTTTGTGACTACGTTTTTTACATTGAAGTAGTGTCATGACCGTATGGGGGGGGCACCAGTGGTCTAGGTAGCTTGTGCATATCAGTGTATATTTATATTTTCACATTTGGATTTCATAACTTGCTAACTTCGAGTTACTTGTTTAAATCGTATCACTGTGTATATATTTTCTAACTTGCATATCGCTTCTTGGATTGTATGTGTATCACAAAACATTTATAGTCATCCATACTTACTTGTTTATATTTTGACACCTAACACCTTGTTATGTAGGTTACAATTCATTTGTTTGTAAGTTGTTTAACTATGCCACCATGGCTCTTTTCTTTGTTTTATAAGTTGTAAATCACTTTGCAGAATAGCTATTTAGACAGTGTCCACTTCATTAAGTTGTAATCCTTGAATACTATCTGTAGGTTTGCATAGCTTGTTAATATTGTTTCTAGAATCAGTGTGATAGTATAAGAGTTTATTTTGAGTGGTGATTTTTAATTATATCCTAGTTATGATTTTGAGTTATGATTTTTAATTAGTACTAGTTATGAGTTTATAGGCTTGCAAGAATTATTAATTCTGTACATAATATTTTACAGCATCAGTGTGATAGAACAAGAGATTGATTTTGACTCTCTTCTGTACAATGTTCTAGAACATATGGATTATAAGAACATCTAATGTCATTTTTATGATGGCAAATCTTTCTATAGATTGTCGTATCCATACTCTCCATTTATCTGTAGAATTTAGCATCGAGTTGATTCCATTTGAATTGTCAGTAGTGATTAGATGCCATTGTGATGTAATTCATCACCGTACACATAATCATCACATTTGAATAGTGTTACAACAATATTGCTTTCAGTTAGGTAGAATATTGGAAATATAATGTTTATTTCCTGCAAGATAAAAGTAATTGTGATTTTTGAAGACATGCTTTAAGAATAGAGTTCACTTTGTAAAGATAATTCTGACAGATTATTTACTTATTCAAAGATTGCTTGTTCATTTAGAGAGTTTCTTACTGGTTCAAACCCCCCTTCTCTCTTGAAGGGTCTGCGACCTCTCGGTCAAGGATCTTAATCTCTTGAGCTGGATTATCTCTTTCAGACCTTCAATGGCCCTAGAACAATTTACACAGGTCCCTTTTTTATCTTTAAGCACATGTCTTATGGAACTTGCGGGTCCCTTCCTTAGCTCTTTTGTAGACTCAGAACTTTGGGTGCTAGCCCATTTCTGCTAGTCCCTCTCCTTCACTCATCCTCAGGCTATGACCCGAGGTTAATCTCTTGGCGCTTGGCGATTTTGGACCTAAAATTCCTAGGGTGCAGCGGGTCTCCTTTTACGCAAACTCTGAACTGGCGGAGTTACCTGGAACCGGAACTACGGTTCACTCTCCCTCCAATGACCCACGATGGTGATCTCTTCACACTTCGTGACTTCATGATTTTAGGAGTCTAGACAAATTGATGCTCTTAATCCTTCGATCCACGAATCTCTGAAGGAACTCACGGCTAACAACCGCATAAATTTTCCCAGATCCGACGGTCTGGAACGATCTCACTTCCTTTGAATGGATATAAGGTCCAGATGGACTTCGGGTTCCGTAACTTCGAAAAGTTTGCTTCCTTCACAAAAGGAAACCTCCGAACATGCGAAGTCCGAAGGACTTCAAGGCGTAACCTCCTCGCACCTTCTCGAGATATAATGGCCATCAGTGGTCCTGAATTCTTCCAAAGGGATCTCGACCGTTACCTCGTAACCTTCAACATATCTCTCCCTTTCTTTTGAATCTTTGTCGTTATCTCTCCTGATCTTGACTCTGACGCACTCCTTGCGAACTTGGAATCTTCGACAAAGTTCAGACTTAGTGATTTCCTCAAAAGAAAACTCTTTACGCACTCCCTTCACTTCACAATCCCGATTTCTCGACACTTAGTCGATTCTTGACCCTATGCACTCCTTGCAACACTCGGCCTAAGCTTCTCGTTATCCCTTCTAAGCTTTCCTGAATCAGATCTAGACTCTTTCGATGCACTCCTTGCGGACAATATGCACTCCTTCCATCCGCTCTCTCAGAAGAGAAACAATTGAAACTTATCTAGCATTTCACAAATTCATACACTCAACAATATAATCCATGCATTCATGAAAACAAAAAATAACAGAGGAGAGTTTAGCAATAGCAAATCCACACACCTTTGGATCAATTTTCCTCTATTATCTTCATTCAATGTAAAAATGGTTACAACTATGAAAAACAACAATTAAAATTTGACTATCTCCTAACAAATTTCAACTATCCTCCATGTTCAGCAGCCTCATTTGGGCGTACAATACTCCTACTTATCCCAGAGGGCTCCTAGTGTTCCCTCTGACTACTTCTATATCGAGAGAAAAAAAATCTCTACTACTTAAGTTTCGTTACATTAAAGTCTAGGAGTGAAACTCCCAGATCACTCGCGATCATTCGCTCCCAAGCGTTTCAATCTTCTTCAGTTTTCAATCAGTTCGAGAAAAAGATTTGCAGGAAACGCTAGCATTTAAGATTCTGAAATGATTCAAAGGCATGCTAAGGCACCGAGTTGTCTCTCCATGTGTGCTTGCTGACAATGCTCATGCATCATACTCCCATGGACAAAAATTCATGGACTCATATCCATGAGCTCCTGCACTGACTTTCCATGCCTCTAGATATCGAATTCATTTTCCTAACTGGCATCTTCTATTGGGTGTCCCTTTCACTTTACCAAATACTCTAGGTATGCCTTTCTCTTGGTATTCTTGCAAATCCTCTAATCAATGATCTTCTCCATCTGTGGATTTTCTACTACAGGCATCTAATTCTCCCATTGAATCTCTTTCTAATCTTCTGATTATTTTGTGTCATCTTCCTTGTAAGGATATAGGTCTGAAACATTGAATATGGGTGATATACGCACATCCTTTGGCAACTCTATCTCATCAGCATTGGCACCAAATTTCTTTAGGATCTTGCATGGTCCTATCTTTTTCAACTTTATCCTGTTATATTTCCCCGTTGGGAACCTTTCCTTTCTTAGGTGTGCTAATACTTGATCTCCCACTTTAAACTAAAATTCTCTCCTATGTTGATCAAATATATGTTTATATTCTGCATTTATGTTCTGCAGCTTCCCCTTGATCTGATTATGAAGCTTCTTCATTTCAGCAGCGAAATCTTCTGCTCCAGCGCTTTTGAATTCACTCTGCTCCAGATCTCTCAATTTTGATACTCCCCTTGTATTCATTTTGTAAACTATCTGGAATGGACTCTTTCACATACTTCTGTTCACCAAGTCATTGTATGCAAACTCTGCTTGTGACATAATTTGATCCCACTGGCTATGATGTTCAGTGACCAAACTTCTCAGTAAATCTCCTAAACTCGTATTTACCACCTCAGTCTATCCATCTGTTTGAGGGTGATATGTTGAACTAAAGGACAATTATGTCCCCAACTTCTTCCATAATGTTCTCCAAAAATGACCAACAAATTTTGGGTCCCTATCTGAGATAATACTCCTGGGCAATCCATGAAGTCTCACAACTTCCTTGAAAAACAAATTTGCAACATTTGTTGCATCACTAGTCTTATGGCATGGGATAAAGTGTGCCATATTTGAGAATCTATCAACTACAAAAAATATGGAATCACTTCCCCTTTGGGTTCTTGGCAATCCCAACACAAAATCCATGCTTATTGCATCCCAAGGCATATCTGGAATAGGCAATGGATGATACAATCCATTGTTATGTTTCTTTCCTTTTGATTACTGGAAAATATTACATTTGTTTACAAATTTGTTCACCCCTGCTCTCATACCTAGCCAATAGTATGAATTGTTCAACTGTGCAAATGTCTTTCCATGGCCTAAATGTCCTGCCAGACCTCCATTGTGTTTTTCTTTCAACAAATTTTCTCTCATCGAGCACCTTGGTATGCACAACTAGAAACCCTTAAACAACAATCCATCTTGAATTATATACTCTGTCCATTGTCTTTTTTCTCTGAGCACGGGATTTTCACATGCTTCATATGCTTCTTTAAAATCTGGATCATCACGATACATATCCTTAAGGTGTTCAAACCCCAAGGTCTTCACTTGAAATTCCTGCAGAATCAAACATCTCTTGCTCAATGCATCAGCAACTTTGTTAGCATTACCAGAAATATGTTTAATGACAAAAGTGAAATTTTTCATAAACTCTATCCACTTAGATTTTCTCTGGTTTAATTTCTCTCGCCTGGTTATGAATTGAAAAGCTTCATTATCGCTATACAATACAAACTCCCTTGATACAAGATAATGCCTCCATTTTTTCAAAGCTTGACTTATGGCATAAAACTCCTTATCATATGTGGAGTACTTTTTTTTAGTATCATTCAACTTCTAGCTAAAATATGCAACGGATCTATTATCTTGGCTCAAGACCGCTCCAATTGCAACTCCACTCGCATCACATCTCACTTGAAACGTCTTTCCGAAATCCGGTAAAACCAGAATCGGATGTTTTGTTATCTTCTCCTTTAATATACTAAAGATTTTCTCAACCTCTTCTATCCACTTAAAATACTTGTGCCTCTTCTTCACCGTATCCATCATTTGTGCACCAATCCCACTGAAATTTCTAATGAGCTTCCGATAGAAACTTGCCAATACATGGAAGCTTCTCACTTCAAATATACTCCTTGATGATGGTCATTCCTTGATTGCTCTCACCTTCTCTGGATCCATCTTCAATTCATTTGAAGAGATCACAAAACCCAAATATATGAGTTTTGTCTTCATAAAATATCGTCTTCAGATTAATCAACAACTTCTCCTGCTGCAGCCTCCTCATCACTAAGGTCAAATGTCTCAAATTCTCCTCTTTAGTTTTTCTAAAGACCAGTATATCATCCAGATATACAATCACAAACTTACCAATTAAATCTTTCAGTACTTCACTCATCAACCTCATAAAAGTACTTGGGTCATTTGTTAATCCAAATGCCATAACAAGTCACTCATACAACCCCTCATTTGTCTTAAAGGTTTTTTTCCACTCATCACCTTCTCCCATCCTTATCTGGTGATATCCACTTTTCAAATCTATCTTAGAAAATAAATTTTCTCCACTTAAACAATCCATTAAGTCATCCATTCTTGGCAAAGGAAATCTATACCTGATGGTGATCTTGTTTATGACGCTTGAGTATGTACACATTCTCAAGACTCCATCCTTCTTCGGGCTCAACACAGTTGGTATTGCGCATGGACTCAAGATTTCTCTGACCAAACCCTTGTCTAACAAATCATGGACTTGTTTCTTTACCTCCTCATTCTCTTGAGGTGTCAATCTGTATGCTGCTTTGTTCGGCAGACTTGCTCCTGGTATCAAATCAATATGATGGTTGATACTTCTGATGGGTGGAAATGAGTTAGGAAACTCATCCACTACTATGTCAGCAAAATTCTCCAACAGCTCATGAACTTCCTCAGGTAAATCATCCATAAAAGTACTTGTAAGGACAACTATGGGTTTCCTCACCATAGCAAACTGCATCTCCTATTATTTATTTACTTCACTCAGGAGTTCCTTCCCACTCATGAGAAGTATGCTTGTGTTGGCTTCTTCTTTTACTTTCTTCTCTTATATTGGTAGCAACATGTGTGTCCTACCATTCTTTTCCAAAGTGTAAGTATTTTTTCTCCCATCGTGAATGCCATTCCTGTCAAACTGCCATGGTCTTCCCAAAAAAACATGACATACATCCATGGGAATCACATCACACAGAATTTCATCTCTATATCCTCCTATTTTAAATTCAACGAGGCATTGTTTAGTGACCATTACCCGGTGTCCTTTATGCAACCATGACACTTTATATGGCTTTGAATGTGCAGTTGTCTCCAACTCCAACTTTTCCACCATCTCTGTGGATACTAGATTATCAGTGCTCCCACTGTCAATTATCACCTTGCATACTTTTTCTTTAGTCTTGCAATAAGTCCTGAACAAATTGTTCCTCTACACTGTATTTTCAACCTTTGGTTATGGTTTCAAGAGAACCTTTTTCAACATCATGGATCTTCCATCTTCTGCTCCTTCTACTTCAACATTCATCTTCTGTGCTTCTAAAATGCGAGCTTCACCTCCTTCTTTATTTTTCTCGGGACATTCCCAAGACATGTGTCATGTCTTTCCACAGGCATAACATTGTACCCCTCCTCTTCTGCTTCTTCATGTTCCTCTAGAAGAAGAATTTCTTCCACCATTTTGTCTCCCTCGAGAACTTCCTCCTCTTTCTGAGTGACTATGTGGTTTCTCAGTCTCGTCCTTGGGTTTTTGTGCCTTGTCATGGGAAACTCCCTTACCTTTTCTTGGGCTTATGCCTTTGTTTCTTTGACTCTGTTTCCTAGCCAACTTATCCTATGCCTTCATAGCAATCTGGTAAGAATCCTCCATTGTTCTTACTGACATCATGTTGATCTCATCCTGGATTTCATACCTCGGGCCATTTATATACCTAGCAACTTTTTCCTCATCTCTCTCGTTGTCCAGTTCTGGTATTCATCTTATAGAACTCTTTTGCATACTCTTTCATTGTCATACCCTTCTGTCTCGGGTTCTGCAACTTCCTAAACAGATTTATCTGATAATATTTGGGTATGAATTTAGCCTTCATCTTGGCTACCATTATGTCCCAATTCTTTATCTCTTGCTTGTATTTGCTTCTCCTCTCAGCCTGCAGTTCATCCCACCACATTGTTGCATGTCCTTTTAACCTAGTGACAGCATGTCTCACCTTCTTTTCCTCATCGACATCCTCATAGTCGAAATATTTTTCCATGGATCTTATCCAATCCAGCAACTCTTGAGCATCCAAATTTCCTTCATACATTGGGATGTCTATCTTTGCTCTAGCTCCCAATTTAACAACCGCTCTCAGCAAGCATTCCTCAAAAACATTTTCCCCTATAGATTCTTCAACTACTATTTCTTCACTTTCTGCATCACTCATGTCTCCAGCATCAGGTGCTCTCCTCTGCATCACTTCCATCGCCTCCAATCTTGCACGAAGCTCTCTCATTTCTCTTTCCACAGTGTGATTGGTTATAAGTGGCTCCACAGGTATCCTCAATGGTATTGTGATGACAGTTTCTCACACACTGAGTACAACTTTGAGCTCTTTTTAAGCTACCTAAAAACAAATTCAAGCTCTGATACCACTTGGTGAAAACCCCCCTTCTTTCTTGAAGGGTCCACGACCTCCCAGTCAAGAATCTTAATCTCTTGAGTTGGATTGTCTCTTTTAGACCTTCAATAGCCCTGGAACAATTTACACAGGTCCCCTTTTTCTCCTTAAGCGCGGGTCTTATGGAACCTGTGGGACCCTTCCTTAGCGCTTCTTTAGACTCAGAACTTTGGGCGCTAGCCCCTTTCCGCTAGTCCCTCTTCTTCACTCGTCCTCGGGCTATGACCTAGGGCTAAGCTCCTAGCACTTCGTGATTTAAGACCTCGACTTTCTTGGGTGCAGTTGGTCTCCTTTTACGTGAACTCTGAACCGATGGAGTTACCTAGAACCGGATCTATGGTTCGCACTCCCTCTGATGACCCACGATGGTGATCTCTTCACACTTCGTGACTTCACGAAATTGATATTCTTGACTCCTCGATGCTCTGAATCCTTCAATCCACGAATCTCTGAAGGAACTCACGGCTAACAACCGCGTAAAATTTCCCAGATCCGTGGGTCTGGAATGATATCACTTCCTCTGAACGGATCTATGGTCCAAATGGACTTTAGGTTCCGTAACTTCAGAAAGTTTACTTCCTTCTCAAATGGAAACCTCCGAACATGCGAAGTCTGAAGGACTTCAAGGTGTAACGTCCTCGTACCTTATCGAGATCTAATGACCGTTAGTGGTCCCAACTTCTTCCGAAGGGATATCGACCGTTACCTCGCAACCTTCAATAGATCTCTCCCTTTCTGTTTAATCTTTGTCGCTATCTCTCATGATCTTGACTCCGACGCACTCCTTGCGAACTTGGAATCTTTGACAAAGTTCGAACTTAGTGATTTATTCAAAAGAAAACTCTCTACGCACTCCTTACGCTTCACAGTCCCGATTTCTTGACACTTAGTTGATTCTTGACCCTGTGCACTCCTTGAAACACTCGTCCTAAGCTTCATGTTATCCCTTCTTAGCTTTTCTGATTTAGATCTAGACTCTGTCGATGCACTCCTTGCGGACAATATGCACTCCTTGCATTTGATCTCTCAGAAGAGAAACGATTGAAACTTATCTAGCATTTCACAGATTCATACATTCAACAATATAATCCATGCATTCATGAAAACACAAAATAACAAAGAAGATTTTAGCAATAGCAACTCCACACACATTTTGATCAATTTTCCTTTGTTATCTTCATTCAATGTAAAAATGGCTACCACTATGAAAAACAACAATTACAATTCGACTATCTCCTAACAAATTTCAACTATCCTCCATGTTCAACAGCCTCATTTGGGCGTACAATACTCCTCCTACATATCCCAGAGGGCTCCTAGGGTTCCCTCTGACTACTTCTACCTCGAGTGAAAAAAACTCTCTACTACTTAAGTTCTGTTACATTAAATTCTAGGAGTGAAACTCCTAAATCACTCGCGATCATTTGCTCCCAAGAATTTTGATCTTCTTCAGTTTTCAATCAGTTCAAGAAAAAGATTTGCAAGAAATGCCAACGTTTAAGATTCTGAAATGATTCAAAGACGCGCTAAGGTGTTGAGTTGTCTCTCCACGTGTGATTGTTGACAATGCTCCTGCATCACTTACTTAGATTAAATAGTTCATAGTCCTAGATTTCTTAAATCGCATTAGTTAAAGATTGCTTTGTATATTTAACATAGAATATGTTGTTTAAATGGATTTTAAAGTCATCTTTTAAAGTAGAACTGTAAATTGAAAAAGTGTTGATCCTTAGGGTAAACCATCCTCTTAGCTTTTTAATCTTTATGTTAGCTTTTCTTTCTTCCTTGACTCATATTGTGTCCCAACTCTAAGTTTACTTACCTTGGTTGACAATTTAATTGAGGGAAATTAGTACATATAGTTTACCCATCAGGAAGGGAGGATTTTAATGTCCCCTTCCAATTGATCATGATGGGGGGTGACTCAATAGCCTATACGACTCATGTGGGCTATAGTCAACAAGGAAAAAGGGAGTCAAGGAGGTGTCACTAGTTAAAACGATTGACAAACCCTAAAAGTGACATTAAATAAAATAAACAATTATATTTAAATGGAGTTGGAGGGAAAAGATTTGATTTGGTCAAAATGGGGGAAAGATCAAGAAGGTACAAAGGAAGGATAAATAAAGGATCAACCATTCCCCTTGAAATTATTATTTGATATCTTATTGAGTGCTCTTATAGACAGCGATTTCGTTGGGGTTTTGGGAGAAACCCTTCCATTGCAGGTTTAGTTTCGGTGGTGCAATGTCCACTCTAGATAGACATAGAGGAGGATTCATCTGGAATCCTCATTTAAGTTTATTGTGAATCTTGGTTCCATTCAGAGAGAGTTTGGAAGTTTATCAGTTCACGCAAGAAGTTTGCGTCCATTTTCAGGAGAATACCAGGCATCGTATCCATCATCACCCAAAGGGTTTCACGCAACAGTAGTCAGAGACGCCCCCGCGGGTTAAGCAAGGATAGTCCTGAGAGGACCCATGAGACACCCCACAGGCGTCCCGCGAGGATCCTTGTAGATTGGGGGGGTTGCAACAGATCGGGTATGTGGGGTGTTCTGAAGAGTTGAAGGACCGCCTGCAGACGGACTTCACTAGAGCATAGTAGTGTAGATCTTGGAGAGCCTTTGGATTCATAGATTGGCATCATTCTAGGTTTATTTTGTTGTTTCTGTAGTAGATGTTCATGCTGCCTGGCAGCCATTAGTTTGTGTGCTAGTAATATTTTACAGTTGATTACAACCATTAGTTATCATTGTACTGATTTGGGAGTTCCCATCCATAATAAGATGTCATGGTTATCTGCTCTAATATTTTTTAATGAATGTTTTATATCTATTTGAGAATATTTATATTGAGTAAGTTATCCTATAAAAAGTTAACAACACATTCATTTAAGAAGAAACAATAATTTTGAGGGAAAAAACATAATATATCCCACTAGCCTAGTTGGGGAAATTACATCTCTCCCCAAAGGTGCAAAGCATTGTCAAAATGCATGCCTCCTCATCAAGAAGGTCACATCCCCTCATCCAAAGGTGCCAACTCATCATCATAAAATCTAGGTTGGCCCAAACAAGCATCAAATCATCCTCAAGCATGACATCATCCTCATTTGTGCAACGTCATGGGCTCCTAGTGTGATGTCATGATGGATGTTAAGCCCTAAATAGTGGCTCATTTCCCCTTAATTGGGGCATATTACATTAGTAATGTTATTTTATTTATGTCGGCTTCGGCCCATTAGTTGTAATTATACCTCCTAGTCTCCTATATATACCAAGGAGACATTTTCATTTGGAATCATCTTGTATTTGAACATTTATGTGGGCATAAGGAGGTTTCCCCCTCAAAGAGGCTTATTATCTGAATTTCTCTCTTTTTCAAGGCTTTGAGTACTTATTCTGAGATTTTTCTATGCTATATTGATATTTGGTTCCTAACATATGGTATCAGAGCTCAAGGTCTTGGGGTTTTGCTGCTACATCTGAGACACCTTGGAATTTTCACTATCACTTTTTTTCTACAACAATTCAGAAGGAACGGCTTGGAGGATTTTTAGTAGACGAATCAAGGTACGTTGGGTAAAAATTACATCTCCTGAGGCATTATACTTTCAGAAATATAACCTTTCTAAGATAGGGTTCTGGAATCATCCTCAATTGAGTCATTGTAGAATTTTCACTATAAAATTGTTTATGTAACGTTTCAGACCCTGAAATCTAGAGGCTATTCACAAAAATTAGTAAGGTATCGGGGGTAATAATTTCAACTTCTGGTTCATCTTACATTTGTATATACACCCTGTGGAAGATAGGGTATCTGACTAGTCCTATTAACTAGTCTCAAGCAGGTGTTCCGGGTAAAACAATCATAACATCTTCCTAGAGTATCCAAATTGAGTGAGACTAGTTGCATTGGATATTGGACATCAAGTAGTAGTTCTGGTACGAGTTTCAGAATTTTATATCAATTATTTTGTGCAGGGAACGCTATACAAGTGAGATCTCCTGGAAAGGAAAAAAATCAGCAAGTTGTGGGGAAGTTACTGTAAATTTCACTTGGCACATCCAATTTTAATCAGACCCATGGCATTGCAGAGAAGAAATATCAGAGACCTACAAAAAAGAAAATTTTATACTGAGAAGGGCCGAAATTTTGGAGATACAATAAAAGGAATATTGTTTAGCACAACCACCTCAAAATCAAGGTTTAAAGTAATACTTGGCCAACATGCCACCAAAAAAGGGAACTTCTACACCAAATAAGCCTCCATACAATCCTACTTGGACTCTTGTTGAAGGTGAAGAAATGTGTAAGGACATAAATGATTTAAAAAAGAAGACAGTAACAAAAGATGAACTACAAGAGATGGAATCTAAGTTGGAGGCAATAAATACTAATATGGATGGTTTAAAAGGGGAGATCATGGAAGGATTGAAAATTTTCCTAATAGAGAGGACACCCGAAAGTGAAAATGTATCCCATGAAATTCATGATGAGGACACAAGGAAGGTGAATCAAGAATGGAGAAACTCCAACTTTGGGTTGAATACCAACCACGTTCCTAAGATCGATATGCGGAAGTTTGATGGCAAGGACCCTATCACATGGATACTTCAAATGGAGAAATTCTTTGATCTACATAATGTGCCACATACACAAAAGGTATGAATTGCTTCTTTATATTTAGAACCCAATCAATTAATATGGTATCGATGGATTTGTTCTTGCAAATCACTCATCACTTGGACAATTTTCACGAAAGAAATGATAACACACTATGAGGATACAAGGAGAAATACATTATTTATCTAATTGATAAATCTCAAACAAAAGGGTTCAGTTACAGAGCACATTGAGAACTTTCAAAGATTGAATAGAAAGGTAACAGATATTCTAGATGAGCACTCGATTGATGTATTCATAGGAACTTTAAAGGATAACATTCAACATGAGGTTCGCCTTTGGGAACCCAAATC
>SNQJ01S0009806.1:334729-347341 GCA_010110895.2 Picea sitchensis
GGTACTATGGCATACAAATTGGAGTTGTCTGCATCTTCACGAGCACACCCAGTTTTCCATGTTTCATGCTTAAAGTAGGTTATAGGTGACAAGATCCCATTTCAAACTATATTTCTAGAACTTGATGAGGAAGGAAATATCATATTGGATCCTGAAGCCATCAATGACACAAGAATTGGCCAGCTAAGGAATAGATCCATTTCAAAGTATCTCATTAAATGGAGGAAACTACCAGCTGAAGATTCCACTTGGGAAGATGATTCTTTTATACAGAAGCATCCAGAGTTACTTAAGCATTTCGGACAACACTTGTATCAAGGGGAGGGGCATGTTAAGCCCTAAATAATGGCTCATTACCCCTTAATTGGGGCATATTACATTAGTAATGTTATTTTATTTATGTCAGATTTAGTCCATTAGTTGTAATTATACCTCCTAGTCTCCTATATATACCAAGGAGACATTTTCATTTGGAATCATCTTGTATTTGAACATTTATGTGGGCATAAGGAGGTTTCCCCCTCGAAGAGGCTTATTATATGAATTTCTCTCTTTTTCAAGGCGTTGAGTACTTATTCTGAGGTTTTTCTATGCTATATTGATATTTGGTTCCTAACAATGGATAAGGGCCCCATAACCTCTCCAAAGAGGTGTATCATCCTCTTCAAGGGAAATGGAATCCATGCAAAACCTAATGTCATCAAAGGGGTGCAACATCCAAGTTGTGGGATTCCTACCCTCTGAATGACACATCATTCTATATTTACAATGCCTCAGGTCATCAATGTAATGTCTCGGGTCTAGGAGGTTCTGGAAGGCATCAAGAGGCATGTCAATTCATCATGTAACCCAACGTTCATAATCATGGCTCCAATGTCCTCCATATAGTGTCCAACATCATGAGAGAGGCATCATCAATGTCCTTCAAAGGACCATGTCAATAGTGCATCATCATCAAGAAAGTATTAGAGAATTCAAGTGATACCAACCATCATGGATACAAGAGTCATTAGAATCATAAAAAGTAAGCCACGATTTAATACAAAATCCATGTAATCAACTCGCATTAGGTATCTTCTTCAAACTTCACACTAGATTAAGACTTTATGCAATTAGCCAAGTTTAGGTATGGGTGGACCATCAAAAGACCCTATTAGGTGTGCCAACACCCAATAAGAGGAGTAGTTCCTGAGAAACCCATCAAAGTGTAAGTATGAGTGAATGATATGACCTGGATTTTACTTCATGGTCATGGTGTCGTTGACATGCAAGTTCATGTGTGAGGTTAATCTCATTAAGTGCCTTTGTAGAGGGAGTGCTTGGTGCATTGAGTTACCCTTTCCTCGATACTCTTTCTTTCCACCCCTATTATTTCCTTTTGATATTCATTAATTTCTCTGCAAGACCCTTTTTAGGTTTACACGTTTACTTTACTTGGATTCAATTAAGTCCTTTTTTAATTTGATATGCATTCAGTGCATTAGGACTTGAGGTGATGGCCTCATAGCGAGGGGGTATAGCTCAAGTTCATATTTGGATTTTGATTTATCATTTGTGTCCCACTTAATTTTCCATTCTTTTACCAGCTACGTCAACCTCGAGCATTCAAGCCCCTTCTTCTCATACTAGGAGCATGAAGGTACAAACATTTTTGGGATACATGTAACAACCACTTCCAGAAGATAGGAGAATGGGAAGAATATAGATGAAAATTTTCAATTGTGGAAGGGAATGGTATGTTACCCATATCAAGGTCTCCAGTAATACTATTGTTCCCCAAGAGTGAGAACACTTGACTGGAGCACATATGATGGCCACCAAGGTGAAACAAGGCAAAAAGAATAACTTCCAAGCATCAAGATCCATTATCTGACTTCAACCCATGATCCTCACCTAAATTCCTAATGCATTAAATGTAACAGTTCGTATGAAATAATGATTAATGTACCTCATGTGTGCTAGACCACCATCATCGAATGAACTTGTTGATCAAGTGAGTTAGCTTAGTAGTGATGAGGAGGAGGCATCTGAGGGGTTGTTGTTTGTGGAGAATGTTTATCGTCATCTCTGGGATCAATGTCTTCAATGTGGATCGTTAATAATGATCCCCTCTAGTTACCCCTAGGTGAGAATGGGTAACAGTTTACATTGTTGATTCAAAAAATTTCAAGCACTCTCATATCATGGGCTTTGTTTTCTATGTGCATGAATTTTTTTGGCGATCCATTTTTTCCCTTTTTCACCATTTTTAGAATTCTTGCTTCAAATATAATTCACTTCACTAGCTTATAGGTATAGGGCCTCCCTCTATTACGATGCATTTAGACGTGTTGCTAGGTCCTTTGAATTTTCAATAGGTTTCATCCCATCCTGGAGAACAGCCTCGCCACTCTAATTTTTTTTTCACCCTCATTAGATGATGGAATTCTTCCTTACATGGTATACCTTAGTTTAGTGCACTTTGCATTTTGGCATGCAACTTGCCCCTCCCCATAGGATCAAGAATCATTGTACTCTCTAACTACATAAATGATACTCGTGTCTCACTTTTATCAAATGTTGACCTCAACCCCATGGACACCAAAGCTTTTTGGTTTAATGGCATACTTCACACTTGCACTAATGAACCCACTATTTCACCCCACCCATGCGTCAAAGATCCATTTGCATCCAAGCCTCCATCCCCCACCTCTTTGAAGGAAATGCACCTCTAGGGAACCCTTGGTTGACACTCATCTACTATCACATTCCCTACCCATCATTTGGCAATGTTTGGTCACATTTGGTGCATGTCTCATCGTTGTAACATAACATCATTTTTTTATTATTTATAAAGGACAAAACCCAAAAACAAGAAATAAAAAACTACAAATTTCCAAAAACATCAAAAAAATAAAAAATAAAAAGGGGAAGGAAACTAAATTTTTTGTTTGTCGTCAAGTGTTGCATTATGCTACATCTCTTCACTAGTTTAGGAAGTTGTTATTGTCAACCTTATTTGAAGAATCAGTAATATGTTAACTCATCTTGAATATTTACAATTTCCATTGGGTATTAAGTGCCTTTTCTCGCCATGAAATTGAGTTTGTCATCATGGCCTTCGACTCTCAATAATCCCCTTATTTTGATTTTGTCACCTAGTCATTGAGTCACAATTACACCTTCAATATGGATTTCGGTCTCAATATTCCCTTAGCATTCCTTACCCCCCAGTTTCCACATTTTCATTTTGGTTGAGTTATCTTTTTTAAGGTTTATGGTCGTTGCCCAAGCCAACGGTCAGTGATTCTCTGTTCAAGAGAAGCCTTGTGTCTCATACCCATCATGGCCTCCTCCCATTGTGTCAATTCCAAGTCCTTACATATGTGATTGTTCATCATGCCTCGTGTTGGTTTACATGGAATCATCATTTCCCTTTCTCCATCGTATATGATCCTATCAACCACAACACACTTGCTCTAAGGTTTCTTTTAGAGGCCCAATACCTTGGTTATCTTTTTCACCATTAACGATTTACCTCATATGAAACAATAGATTTCCATCATTGATCCTTGACTACATGGTTCCTTTTGGTTTTTTAGTTCAGCACATCCATTAGTGTTGTGAAGATTCTTACCAATACATTGGTACCCATCATCATTAATGGTGGGTTTCCTCACATCTAGCAATGATTTCCATCATTGATCACTGACCAAATGGTTTCTCTTTCCCTCGACCACAATTCATTATCACATCATGGGGATTCAGACTTCATGATGACCATGTTCAAGATCCAATTGAAGACCAATGGAAAAGCACTATGTTTTTCTAGTATTATCATAAGCCTCAAATTTTAGGCTTGTCTTCGATGAGCTAACAATGTGTCCCAACCCTCTCATATTGTGGGCCACATATCTAGCAATTCCATGCCCCCACCAAGGGACATTGTTCCATCACATATTTTTAGACATAAGCTACATTCATTTTCATATGTATTATGACTTGAATTCATATTTACCATCTTACAAAGTTGTGGTGCCATATTGTATGCGACTTTACAATTACACAAACATGGGTATCCCTACCACATTTGAAGAGAATGTATATATATTTTGCCTCGCCATTTTGTGTCTTATAGGTGGCCTCGTTTCTCTTTCCAGCAAGGGTTTCCCTCAATCATACTCTCTCTCAATACCAACAAAGAAACACATGATATATTTTTGCTATACGATCTACTCCTAACCTCACACATCAAGGGGAATTTGTCACCACACCACTTTCATCCACTTCGGCCATTGAAGTGATTTGCGTCGAACATATTATAAATCAACATAAGCCACCATAATGAAGAAATATACTATGGATAAAGGCTAAATTATCCATAGAGGATCGAATTCAAACCAAAAAATTGAACAAATTTGTGGTGCCATATTGTACGCGACTTTACAATTACACAAACATGGGTATCCCTACCACATTTGAAGAGAATGTATATATATTTCACTTCACCCTTTTTTGTCTTATAGGTGGCCTCATTTCTCTTTCCAACAGGGGTTACCCTCAATCAGACTCTCTCTCAATACCAACAAAGAAACACGTGATATATTTTTTGTATACTATCTACTCCTAACCTCACACTTCAAAGGGAATTTGTCACCACACTAATTTCATCTACTTCGGCCATTGAAGTGATTTGCGTCGAACATATTATAAATCAACATAAGCCACCATAATGAAGAAAAATACTATGGATTAAGGCTAAATTATCCATAGAGGATTGAATTCAAACCAAAAAATTGACCAAAGGGAGACTGTGTGGTCTCTTAGTTTAGTTGTCACATGATTGTGCAGGTAATCCTTCAATACTCACATAGTCCCTATTTTACCAACACATTAAATTTCGTTGCCATTAAATGCCACAACCACTTCATGCATAGTTCAGTCTCGGAATGCTCAATTCAATCAGATTCTGATAATCAATGTGGATTACTTGAGTCATTTAATTCCCAACAAAGATTGGCAAAGAAATTACATGGATCAATATTTGGTAAGAATCTCCATTTTCCCTCCATCTCCTTTAGAAAATTTTAAAGATGAAGGCCTCCTCCTTGCAACTTAATAGGTGCAATGAGAGTAAGGTTACATCGCATTTTTTTATCCATACATTATAACCCCACTTCATTCAATACATTTCATTGTACTTAATGAGTGGTTGTGCTACCCAAATTTCCCCTTCATTGTCCACATAAGGGGGAATATTGTTTAAATTGCTCCAAGATCAGTGAAAAAGTCCTAAAAAGGAAATAACCACCCTAAGTGAGAGACTAGAATTCATCTCCATCATTCCCTCAAGGTGAAATCTTTCAATTGTGTATCTTGTTCTTAAATTTGATAGTAATACAAAGCATTCAATGTCTTTCCCGCAAAATTTTGTTCAAATGGTTTGCATGTTTCTTGTTTGGACTTTACAATATTCATTTGATTTGTTAATTTTTTTGGAGAATTGTAGTTTTGGTTATTTGTTGGAATTGTGTGTGGGTTCTTTGAATATTATCCATTAGAATCCATCTCTCCTTGTTTTGCATCAAAGCTAGCTCATTAAGAAGCTTACCTCAAGGTTTGTTTTTCCCTCCTCTTTCAATTTCAGCGTATTTCATGCTTAAGAAAATAGCTTAGTTTGTTTTGCTTACACACAACTCACACTTCTTATTTTCAGTTTGCCTCATTAGATCCAACCTGTTGATTCAATGCATTTGGTCACTCTGTACACCAAATCATAGACAAAAATGACATTGTGAATATTGTGGTTACTATGATCCCCTGTAAGACCTATTTGACATGAGAATTAACAATGAAGATGAAGGTTCCAATATTGGTTTATGAGTTATGTTAAATTTGTTGATGTGGATTTGATATTATAAAAAAGGGGAATGTGATAATTGATTCTTAAACATATAACTTTTCTAAAAACATGTTTAATGAATATTTAAGTCACCCTAAAAATAGGCTATGCGATGCTAATAGATTTTAAAATCTTTACAATTTGTAATTGCTTTTTAAACTTGTGTTGGGTGATGCTTTGGGGCCTTAAAATGCGTTGAACTTTTAATGTGACTAGTTAAAAAATATTAAATCTATGTGTTTCTCGATGGCATATTCAATTGTCATGTAGTAAGAGACAAGACTTACTAAGTTCCACTAAGCTATATACACTAACATTTGTGATAAATGGCCAAAAATAAAGCATAGAGAAGAACTTACCATTAGGGGAACTTACTAATGGGATGTGGGTTACTTCACCTATCTTGAAAGTAAAAGAGAGTATCTCTATGTATTTTTTATATGTGTATGGTAATGGGACAAAATGATCAAGTTTATCAAATATGTATTTCACAAAATGGAAGTGGACATAGATGATATGTTAGTTGCTAAGGTGTTCTTGAAATTTTGAATACCTAACAATATTAACAATCATTGTGATGTAAAATTTATAGAAGATTCCAAGAATTTAGTATCAATTGATCTTCGATAATTAAAAAATTTCAGAAATAAATAAATAAATACAATGTGAAATTTATAGGACATTAAAGAAATTTACTTATCAGTTGGTTTTTAATAATTAAGATTGTGCTAAAATAAATTTATTAGGAAAATAAAGGCAAGTGTAATAGGGAAATAAGAGAAAACTAAGCAAATAAAGGCAAGTGTAATACGAAAATAAGAGGATGGAGGGAATATTTAGCTCTTGTAGCAAATATTGTGGGATAGACTTCAAATTGCGGTTTGCTTATGATGTTTGTCAGTGTTTATTAACATGTATGATTCCATCTAAAGCTATGTATGGTTGTAGTTCTTTATTTCTTACGGACTTCAAAGTCAATGAACTTTCATAGAAGACAATTCTCTATGAAAATTGTCCTCTACTTGTCATATCTTAAGGAAAATGTTAATAAAGTGAGTTATGCAAATATGGGTAAGGTGAAATGGTGAAAGTCATGTATTTTCTTGGTGGACCTATGTTCAAACACCATGTGTGACATGTTTAGGTGATAAGGTTAAAGAAATTTAATTTACCATACAATGTTGTTTAAAATCAATGTCACTATCCACTATACAAACAATTTTTTGCTTGAACCCCAACTATGCATTAAAAAACGTATAATACATATTTTAACATGGGGCTGAGAAATCCCTTGCACCTCTCCCTTGCAAGAGAAAAATCTTTAACAATTGACCATGAATAATCTCGTTTATTTTTTGTTGACCTTTTATTTAAGTTCCATGTAATTTAACTAAACTTTTGCTTCTTTATAAATTAAAGAAAAAGAAAAAAAAAATATATATATATATATATATATGATTATAATGAGTTATTATTCCATAAAATGTAAACAATAAATCTCTATTTATGTGAAATGGGGTTTGTTGGGTAGATGGATGGGATGGTGTTATTTCCTCCACTGAGGTTCAATGGTGAATATTAAACACCATGTTAAGCAACATTGAATGTTGTGTGAGGGTGAGTATGCATTGTCAGATTTGAATTGTTGGGGGTGGTGTTATTGCCTTGTTATTGCCTCCACTAAGGTTCAATGACAAACATTAAGCACTCTACTACGCAACATTGAATGTTGTGTGAAGGTTGGTATGCACCATTGGATTTGAATTGCTTCAAATCTGACGGTGTGTACCCACCCTCACACAACATTCACGCAACATTCAATATTGCATAGCAAGATAGATATTGCTCGCCAAGTTCAATTCCCTCATGACATATTATACCCTTGCGGACTAATCTGTGGAAACCATCATAATCATTAATTTAAACCATAATTTAAGCAATACTTCACAAATGTCTCTTTACTTTTTCTTTGGCAAATCCTTTAAAGACCAACCTATGGAAGCCATCATAATCATTAATTTTAACCATAATTTGAGCAATACTTCACAAATTTCTCTTTACTTTTTCTTTAGCAAGTCCTTCCAAAAGTTACTGTGAGGGTGGCATAGCAAATAGGAGACTCCCTTCAACATAATTCCATGTCCAATAGGTAACTATCCTACCAAAATTGTCGTAGACCTACACCTGTTTTCATCACTTCAAAACTTATGCCATACAAGTAAAACTTATGCCATACAAGTAAGGCAAACCACAACAAAAACAAAATTCTAGCCGTGATAGACAATTTAACACTTGTCTCGAATCAAAATTCTAGCCGTGATAGACAATTTAACACTGGTCTCGAATCAATGTGTCATTCGTATAACTTTTTGATGATAAATATGATGTTCAAACATCCACTTTTTGATGGATAATATTAAGACAAGAATCTCTCCAATCATCGTCTTGGGGATAAATAAAAGGTGTATATGATGCACTATGCACTCATCTAGTAGATGATCGAAAATACATGTAAGACCATTTATTGTTTTCAAGAAACTATTCAAATGTATTCTTCCTATGACCACAGCAGATTCTTGCCTTCATATGATGTACTATGATCCACGCTGCAATCATAATGTTGCATTGATATAGTAGATGATCTAAGATGTCTGTAAAACTATTTCTCAGGTTCAAGAATGTTGAAAGTTGAAAAATATAGTTCGAGCAGGAGATTCTTACACAGGTTAGGTGTGAACGTGTGAGAAGTAGTTTGAGATAACTTTTAGAGACCACCTATTTAAAGTGGGAAATAATACCATCTTGTAATTTCACTTATTAAATAAAAGTGAGTTTAATTTTCATAGATCTTTTAAATCTTAGAAATCTAACTGAAATAATCTAGAGATTCTAGAATATTAGTGAGTTAGATTTGATCTAATCTTCGTCATACACCTCATTGTTGAGATAAGGTGGTTACTAAGATTAAGGAGATCAGTTGCTAAGATTTGGAAATTAGTTGTTAGGATTGAGGAGATTAGTTATCTATCTCAAAGCATAAACAGAGAGGACATATTTTTGTATACCAAGAAGACTCAAGAAATCATAAATAGATCAGTTGAACCGATTCAGAGCACAAGAGAGGATTCAAGGTCATGAAGCAGGCCTAAGTATAGTCTATACAATGTTGTACAGCAAATCAGGCAGGTAAATTCTCAATTGTCTAATAGGCAGATTTATCTCGGTAAGTGCATATCTGTTTTTTTTGTGTATACCATACCGTTGTTAGTTTGACAGCTTGTGAAGGTTTCCTTGTAAGCTTGTAATATTTAAATGAAAATTTGATTTGTGGGTGTAATTATTGGTGTATCGTGTTTATGTTTTTGTTGTTCATTTTCAGCTTTATGTGTGATTGTTGCATGTTCAAAAATATGTATTTATGTAATTAAATAAGTTCATATTTAATTTATTTAATTAAGAGAAACATAGGACAACAGTCACCTAGAACTTGAAAATTTACATGGTATCAGAGCTTAGTCTCTAATTAAAATCCTAGAGGATTTATAGCAGTAGATCAACTATCGGAGTCAAGGACCAGCAGTTAGAGGGTTTAATTATTGTTGCTTGAAGGACTAAGAATTCTTGCAAGGCAGATTTTTTGTCTTATTTTCAGATCTAAGAATTTTGTGAAATAGATCTCAGAGATGGCAGCAGCAAGCCTCAAATTTGAGGACAGCTTAGATGGTGCGTCAAATTACGTTTCGTGGAAAGCGAGGGTAACATTGTTATTGGAAGAAAACGATCTATGGGATATTGTCAAGGATGTTGTGACTCTGCCTACAAATCCACGTGACTTGGCAACACATAATAAGGAAGTGAAGGCCAAACAGGTGATCTTGGATGACGTAAAGGATCATTTGATTCCTTGTGTATCCGAGAAGAAAATAGTGAAAGACATGTTTGATGCTTTGGTTAATCTCTACCAGAGTGAGAACATAAATAGAAAGATGATATTGCTAAACAAACTCATATCCATAGAGATGACCACATCAAACACCGTTACCAGTTACCTGATGAAGATCACGCAGATTCGTGATCAACTTACAGCAATTGGGGAGAAGGTGGTCGATGTAGAATTGATGAACATGGCATTAAATGGATTCCCAATGTCATGGGAACCATTTGTCAAACGTATTTGTGCTCATAAAAATATTCCTACCTTTGAAAGACTATGGGGTGATTGTATCAAGGAGGTGTCTCAGATGGAGACAAAGGTTGACAAGAAAGGCGGTGACGACAACCTAGCCCTAATTGGTCAAACCAAGAAGGTTAAAGGTAAAGGATCCAGCAAGGGTAATGGAAAGACTGAGGTTTCAGCCTCACTAACAGGGAAGAAGGACTTTAGTAAAATAAATGCTTCATATGACATAAGCAAGGAAATTATGCATCACAGTTTCCGGAGAAGAAGAAGGGTAAATGGAAGTAACAGCATGAGGTAGCAACCTATGTTGAAACTCATATGAGCAATTTTTCCTCCAAGTTCGAGAAAGACTTCTCGAGGGTATCTTGTCTTTCTACCAGTGTGGTTCTGCGAAATGCTTGGTTTGTGGACATTGGAGCATCTAGGCATATGACATCAGCTTGGGAGTTATTTTCAAGTCTAGCATAGCAAGACTCAAGAGTTCGGGTTGAACTTGGTGAAGATGCCAAGTACCCTATAGCAGGAGTTGGTACCATTCCACTATGACTCCAATTAGGCAACTCTTTATACTTTGACAATGTTTTGTTTGTTCCAGGTCTCAGGAAGAATTTGCTTTAAATTTAAATTATGGAAGACAAGGGCTTTGCAGTAAATTTCAAGAACCAACAAGTCCTTATTCAACCGAAGGAGTCTGGCCTAGAATCAGCTCAGGTGATCGGGGTTAGGGAAGGCAATTTATACTAGTTACAAGGTGAACCTGTTCCATCCCTAGTTCATAACACAAATAACTTGTGTGACTTGTGGCACGAGAGGATGGGGCACCTGCATCACAAGCCTTCGCTTATTCTGAGTGAGATAGTCACAGGTCTTCCAAATTTCAGTATTAAGCAACAATGTGTATGCAGTGTTGAAATATTGTAACTTCAAAGAATATTCTAATTATATTTAAGTTATTATCTTATAGATCAAATCCCCTTTTGTGGATTGATCATATCGGGTCTTGTATAAGACCAAATCTCCTTTTGTGGATTGGTCAAACCATATTTATATGGTGGTATTTGTAAAGTCGTCCCCTGGTGTTTATAAAGTGGTTTTAACCAATTCTAGAAGAAGTCTTCCCTACTAAGTGAAGAGACATAACGCTAACGCCTCCTCAACTAGTATTTATATGTGAGGATGGTGCCTCACTTATACACACTCACACTCACTCATCAAGTGCACATATCTTGAAGGCAATTGCAGTTGCGGGAGAAACGAGAAGAGAGGCGCATGCTCAGTCTTGGTTTATTCTTGGTGTTTTGGTCTTAGTCTTGGCATTGTATTGGAAATCTATTATTGAGGAAGTTTTTGTTGGGTTTTCTCCCCCGTGAGGGTTTCCCGGGATAAAATGTTGTGTACCTTGTGATTGTGTTTCTTGCAGTGATCCTCTTTATGTTGTTGTTTTGGAAATGCATTGAATGCTCTAGTAAATTGGAAATAACCTAGTAACAATAGTATAAACTTAACATGGTATCAGATCTTCACTGAATAGAGCATATTTCACTAGGTATCTAAAAATGTCATTGTTGTCGTACAAGAAAATTAGGGCTTTTTACTGAAGAGGAATTTTTTACCAAACGCTATCTTGGGAAGTGTGCCCTACCCTAGCACATCTTTTGGCAGCTTGAGCGAACTTTTTCAGTGCCCAGATTCTCCGAAAAGTCAAACCCCAGTTTTGACTGGTACCAGGAAACCAGAACCAGTACCAGAAGTACCAGTACAGAATTGCACAGGTCAAGTTTCAAGGGGTAAAACTTGGAATTTTCTGGAATAGTCAGCTCCTCCAAACTCGCCTCTGCCCAGCACATCTCCTGGTAAGCTCAATTTCAATTTTTGAGCACTTTCATTTTCTGGTCATTTTCTTAGCTCTAGGTCGAGATGTCTGCAAGCACTAAGCTTGTTGACAAGTTAGAAGGTGTGGAAAATTTGTGTGCCTGGAAGTACATAATTTGACTCATTCTTGAAGAGAATGACCTTGCAAAATTCATAAAATAAAATGTACCGGAACCCGAAGAAAATGTAGCCAAAGAGAAGTACAAGAAGGATATGATTAAGGCCAAAAGAATAATTGCATATTCCATTAAAGGCCACTTGATCCCTCAAGTGTCTTCTAACAATACTCCAAAATATATGTTTGATGCTCTAACCAGAATGTATGAAGGAAAGAACATCAATTGGAAGATGAACTTGAGAACCCAAATCAAGAATACGAAGATCCAAAAAGGAGAAACAGTTCAAGATTATTTCTCTAGGGTTTATCAATTCAAGGAACAGTTAGAGGCAATTGGAGACAACTCAAATGAAGATGAACTCATAATGACAACTCTTAATGGTCTCACAAGACCTTGGGATGCCTTCATCCAAACTATTTGTTCAAGAAAAGAGAAACTCATATTTAACAGCTTATGGGAAGAATGTGTTTAAGAAGAAGCAAGAGTGGCCAACTGAGAAGCCATCCTATTAAGAGATGAATATCAAGCCCTAGATTCTCATGCTAAGGTTGCAAATAAAA
>SNQJ01S0009807.1:38084-59979 GCA_010110895.2 Picea sitchensis
CTAGTCCTAGGCTCCTCTTCAACTATGCTCCAACTACTTCTGTATATGCTTCTCTTCACACAATAGTTGAAAAAGGTTGGGGCAAGGAGAATGCTAAATCAGGTATAGTTTCTTTGCTATGATTTTCCTCCTTCCAAATGGGACCCCTACCCCTTCTTTTATAGGCTAGAAAGGGCTAGGTATTTGGTCGAGTGACCGACTATGGGCGGTCAAATGGTTTAGTTAACTTACCCAAAACTGTTTGTTCCATCCGCAACTTTCCATTTTTCATGCTTTTTAGGTATACACAGGTTGTAGTGGGTTAGTCAGTGTACACACGCATGTAGTAGTGGAGCAGGGCACGTATGCCTTCAAAAAGGGTGTTTTTTAAGAAGTTGTTCTATAGTGGCTTGGAAAAGAAATAAAATGAGATGGCTTGATGCCAGGTAAGCATGTCTGGTGCAATTTAGGGTTATAACACTGCTTCCAATCCGAGCTTTATCTCCAAAATCTTCAGCACAACTTGATACCTACAATGCAATAGGTAGAAAAGAGAAACAAAGAACTCATACTGTACAATATTAGATAAAACAAATTCATATACATAGATTGAAGGAACAGTAGACAAGAAAATGCAAGAATACACAAGATTGAAGGAAATAGGCGAAGTATATTAAAATGAGAATCCAAAGAGAATACTTACAAACATGGATGATGATGAATCATTCTTCCAAGCTCTCCTCATCTAGCCATTGCATGATTCTACCAATATCATAAGTTTGATATCTGAAAATTTATTTCCGTCACCATGGAAATCCCTCATTATATAGGATTTGGAGGCTTAACCATCATGGAGAAGATCACTCACTATATCCACTAAAATGGGATCTCCAATATTTTTAAGGATAAAATACCTCTCAATGATTTTAGGGAGAAAATATCTCTCAATGATTTTAAGGAGGAAATATCTCTCAAGATCCACCAAATTAGGATTTTGGTTTGAGAAAATCTTTCAACCATCCATAAGATTCTCAACTTCTCCTTGATATTACGAAACTAAATGTTAGGTGGATTCTCACACTAAATTAATTTCAGTTTTATGAATAATAATGAATAATTCATGTTCACATGGTATTTTGACCTTCATATGAATATTTATCATCCACATTGACTAAGGACTGTGACAAATTTTCCTTCATGTTGTCAAGGTATTAAAACACATAGAAACACATAGAAAAGTGCATGTGACACTTAGTAAGGTGCATACAACACTTTTACTACACTTGTGACACTTAGGGTGAGGTACTTAAGTGTGGAATTTTGATGTGTAACAATCAACCACTTTGTTCTCTTTACCCTTGATATGCTTTATGTCAAAGTCATACTCATCGATGAAATATAACCATGTACTCTTCCTATAATTTAAACTTGGTTGTCTAAAAAAGTATTTCAAACCCCTATGGTATGTCCTCAACTTAAATCCTTTTCCCATGAGGTAGTGCCTCCACATCTTCAAGGCATGCACTATGGCTTCCAAATCCAATTCATGAGTTACATAGTATATTTCATGCTCCTTCAAATTCCTTGATTCATAGCACACCACATACCCATTCTGGCTAAGGACTCCACCTAGTCCTTCTTTACATGCATCAGTGCAAACAATAAAATTTGTATTTGGATCTGCAAACCTTAGTATTGGAGATCTAGTTAATAAATGCTTCAAGTGTTGGAAACTCTTTTCACAATCTATTGTCCACTCAAACTTCACACCCTTCTTCTGCAAGGACATAATTGGGTTTGCAATCTTAGAGAATCATTCAATAAATATCCTATCATAACCTACAAGACCCATGAATGATCTTACTTCTAATACACTCCTTGGTGTTGGCCATCCTTCAATAGCTCTGATATTTACTAGATCTACTATTATCCCCTCCTTGGAGATAATATGGCCCAAATAATAGATTTGCTTATGGTAAAATGAGCACTTGCTCAACTTGGAATACAATTAATGCTCCCTCAATACTTGTAAAACCATTCTCAAGTAGATCTCATTCTCTTCTTCACACTTAGAATATATCAAAATGTCACCTAAGAAGACAATGAGAAACTTTTCCAAGCAATTCATGAATACACCATTCATGAGACACATGAAGATAGATGGTTCATTCGTTAGGCCAAATGGAACCACTGTGAACTCATAATGGCCATATCTTGTTTTGAAAGCAATCTTGTTGATGTATTCTTCTTTAATTCTTGCTTGATGATAGTTAGACCTGAGGTCAATCTTGGAGAATATTTTTGCATCTTTCATCTAATCAAAAAGGTCATCTATCTTTTGAAAAGGATACTTGTTCTTCACAGTAACGTTGTTCAACTACCTAAAATCAATACAAAGTCTCAAAGTTACATCATTTTTCCTCACAAATAATAATAGGGAACCCAAAGATGACACACTTGGGAATTTATACCCCTTATTTATATCTCTTTAAGCTGCATCTATAATTCCTTCAGTTCATATGTACTCATCCTGTAAGGAGTCTTAGATACTAAAGTTTCTCTAGGTATCAGATTGATAGAGAATTCAATATCTCTTTTGGTTGGACATCCTGGTATTTCCTTGAACACATCTTCAAACTCTTTCAGGGCTGCACAGTCTTCAATGTCTGACATCTTATCCTTAGGTGTCTCTTCCATCCGCGCAACAAAAATTTGACATCCGTTTGTGTAACTTTCTTCAGCTGCAAGGCTAAGATTTCTCTGAGAGTTACTACTCTAGGAATTCCTTGTATTGTCCTTAAGTTGCCTTCCTCATCCAAGTAAGTAAATGATTTTTTATAACAATATAATATAGCATGATGTTGTTCCAACCAATCCATACCAATTAGTCAGTCATAGGAACCTAAATATATGATTTTCAGATCTGCGCTGGTGTTCAGTCTATTCAAGCTCATTGGACATGCCTTGACCATCTCATTAATATTTCTTTTTGCTCCTATAGCTAGCTGCACCATCCAAGGTTTTCCAAGATTGATTATTGTCAAAAGAAATCTTTCCACCATCTTAGGATCTAGATAACTATGTCTAGCTCCTGAATCAATTAAAATAATAATGGGATGATTATTGATCTTACCTTCCACTTCAATCATATGTGACTGAAATTCAACTTGTTTATTGTCCAAGTCTGCATAGATCTTAGGTACACTTCTTCCCATGTCCTCCACTATTTAAACTTGTTGCGCATTGTGAATGATCCTCACTCTTTCACTTTGATGAGGGAAATATTTGTACATATGATCTCTTTTACAACCCCAAAGTTGAATAGGTGGTTTCCTTGACTTTTTCCCCAATGACTCTATCATTATGGACTCTTTCGAAGTTGTTTATTGTTGGTACTTTTATTATGAATAATGGTGGCTTAGATCCCTTCTTCCTTCGTTCCAAGTTTATTTTTTTCTTATCTTTCCAAGCTTTCTGGTAAGTTGCTTTGCCTTTTTGTTGATCATAAAGACACTTATCCCTTCTTATAGTCTCCTCCAATGTTTTGGGATCATAATATTGTATTATGTGACTGATAAATGGTGGTATCCCACTCAAATATCTTTGAATCTTAAATTACTCATCTTTGATGAAGGAAAAGTGTTTTAGAAATTCTAAAAACCTTCTTTCATACTCATCTATGGTCATACTCCCAAGCTTGAGTTAAAAGAAATCCCTCATTTTCTTGTCATAGTATCTCTTAGTCAAGTATTTCATTTGAAAATACCTCTTGAATTCTCTCCAAGTCACCTTCTTCTCATCAAAGTGTTGTACCTTCACAAATTGGTCCCACCACATTGAGGATTTCCCCTTGAATTGATAAATAACAATTCTACCTTCTGCATGTGAAGAGTAGTTATGCAACTAAAAATAATTTCTCATATTTAATAGCCAAGTTTCTACATCCTCATCTTTTTTGTGTTCACCATCAAAAGTAGGAGGCTTGATTTTGTTCATTTCCCCCTGTAGTTCATCCACCGCATTCTTCTTAGGCTTCTTGAGAAGAATTCAACTACTGTGTGCTCTCCTAGTAGAATTCCTTGGAGAGTCATGGTGTTGTCTATTAGAACTTATGTTGCACAGCTGATCTTCCCCTCTTATCATGAGACTTATGGCTTTATGATCTACTTGACTCAGTCTGCTTATCCATCTTGTTCTCAATTTTGTCCAAGATCTTCATCAACTTAATGTTGAAGTATTCCTCTTACTCCTTGGATTTCATTAGCCTCTCATTGTTAGCTTTATGACTCAAAACATCCCTTTACAAAATTGTTATGGTCTCTACCAAGTTCATACTTTATTCCCTACCTTCTCCATGTCCATTTGAATTTGTATCTTCATTACCCATATGGGCATACATTCCTCTGATCTCTTCCTCATGGATGAAAACTCCATGCACATATTCCATGATTCTAAACTGGTGTTGATATTGCTCTGTTATAATATTGTTAACTCTGCAAAATGTGTAGCCAACAAAATTTGTTAGGCTAGACAAGTTAATAAAACCATGAAATTATGTACAATTATTTTTTCATACAGCATCAGAATTATTTCTTCTGATTTCTTGGGAAGATTGACCGCCCAATCAACTTCTCATGCATTAATTCTAAATTATAATTGTAACATCCCCAACCACCAAACATGCATGGAAACGTCACACACGAAACATTCTTCTACTCTGATACCAATGTGTAATGTCCCCAGCTGTTATAGCAAGATTTGCCTCAACCTATGAAATCTTGCACAAAGGGTCTTATTCCATTTCCCTATGCAGACTTATCTTCCCTATTGATAAAATCTAGAGACAAAAATTAATATTTTTCCACATGTACGCACCTTGCCTACTATACAACATGTGTATACACAGGTTGCTCCACTACAACCCGTGTACATCGGGATTTGTGCCAAAAAATGAAAATTAAATGGTAGGTTTCCATGTCACGACAGGAGATCTCTTAGCCTTGGCCTTCCATATACTGAAAACGTTCTGAATCAACCCTTCATTTCCATTTGAAGGCTATAAATGGGCCAATTCCAAGCTATGGAAAAGAGGAGAAATAATTCAGTTTTGAGAGAAAAGTTACTTTGGAGAAATTATTACTTCATATTGAGTCTGCATCCCTTTGTCCTTTAAGTCTGAACACAGTGTTCATCCCCCAAGCTCTTCCCTTATTGATGGAGAACCTCATTGTATCCCTTCTATGAGCTTTCCTTTGGTGGAGGATTGAAGTGGTGGAGGCCCATCTAGAAGGAACTTAGTTTCTCTGTTCTAAACCGTGCCAACATGGAAGTCTATAATGTTTTCACTTTTGCTGATCATTTATAAATAAAAATACTACTTTCCCATCCAATTGATATTTTGCGAATATATGAGTTATTATCCATGGATGTATTTGTTTTGTATATTAATGGATTATGCTATCTAATGTGCTAACCTTTTATATTATCACCATATGCTTTCTCTGCTTGTTTGTTGAGAACATGTTCCAGGTATAAAGCTTTGGGTCAAATTGATCAATGATGGACATCATCGAACATCTAGACGAGGTAGGCCTCTTTCTTATCTCACTTGCATATTGCTTTATATAGCATGTTTTTGGGATAGAGTTGATTTCTACAGTCATATCCATATGTTGTGGTTTACCCTAGCCATAGAGAGTTTTTTCCTCGTAATAGAATTGGTGACCATACTGGGGATTTATCTTCTTTCTTAGGGTTTGGATTACTTTTCTCCTTAGATTTCTCTCATTTCTATTTTGGTTCTTGTCGTATCATTGCTTGACAATTCTTGTTGACTCTAGGTTTGAGTTTTCAACCTTTCTCCCTCGCCTGGCATTATTTTGAAGCATATACGCGCCTTTTTCCTTGACAGTCGCGTACATACGCTGGCTGTATCACTGCAATATGCGTATATACATTATGTTTCCATGAACAGTCATGTACATCGGTTTTCCTTGCTTGTTTACTAGGTCTGGTGGTTGTTAGGTGGGATTTGATATTTGTTGAGCCTTCTTAGGTCTCTGTAGTCCCTGTTGAGTGCTTGTGGGATGACAAGAAACCCTCTTTTGGTTGAATTTCTGGGTGGAATCTTTCTCATCAGCTTTTCATTTTGATTGTCCTTGTACATTGGGTTGGGTGCTTTGTTTCTTGGTATTATGCTTGAGTTATTTCTTTCTATACACAGTAGAATTTATATATCAAGTTGCTTATCAGTCATGCATTTTATTTTTAGTATATTGAAATACAAAAAATAGGCATTTTGCATTGCTTGGCATTTTTGTATTTTGAATCCTTGTCATTAGCTTAGTGCATTTAGCAAAATATTTCATTTTACTTTAGAATTGCAGAGTTAAATTTGAATGTTGCATTGGTTTTTAGAACCATATCATTCATTGAAAGTTAAAGTTAGGACTTTTGCATTATTTTCATTTTTACTTTTCTTGTACAGTCATAACATCATGAGTTTCACTACCATACCTTATTGCGTAATCGCAGCCATTAAAATTAATGTTATAATTTAAAATTGATTAGTCACGATTTTATTTTCTAGGGTGCACAAAATAGCCTAGGATTTAGTTCCTTGGAATAGGATTTTGTGAGTAAATTTATCCAAGGCAATTAAATCAACATATGTGTCTAAGAAAAGAAGTGGAGAAATCCAGTGTATAATTGGTAATATCAGGAGGCTCTACTCACACTGAAGTTAATCATAAGGTCACACGAGGTTGTTTGAAGGGATATTCCCCTGATACCATTTTAGTGTCAAAGATATTTATGGGGATATATTCATATCTAGGGATCTTGCTAGTGCCTTTACCTCCATGAGAGGTGATACTTTCAAGGTTTCAGTCTTTTATACCCTGCCCATATGGTGGATCTGACTTACGACTGCTCGCCTGTACATAGGTTATGCATTAATTGATTAGTTGCTTCACTTAGGTGTCTCATAGGTTACTTGCAGGGGTTATTCTGTAGGTACCCTGGGTCAGATAAGGGTCGGACATCACACAACCTTTATGGAGGATTACCTCTCTGTTCGGATCTGATCGATTGGTTGTTAAGCCCAAGAGGGCCTTTATAACTGATTATGTTACCTCTAATCTTTAGCAGGGAGTCTCGGGCCCCTCTTGTGTGAGACATACCTTTTTTAGGGAGGGAGGCCACTCAACCACTTTACCCTGTTTGCATGCATATTGGTTGTTTGACTTTTGGTATGATCTTTGACTACTAATTGGCCTTAGGATATATATATATATATATATATATATATATATATCTTTACCTAAGTCATCGTGGAGTCAGACCAACATCCTCGCCGGTCCTATCGCCTTTTATAGTTACCACTGGATTTCAAGTCTTTGCCTTCTAAAAGGCGTAGATTTATTAGGTGTGGTACACACACATCCACTGTTCAGACTTGTGATTCTACAAGGATGAGTATTGAACCTAGTCTTCAGAATATTGGGAGCCCTTTGAATCCCATACCTACTATAGTTAATGGAACCCCTTCTACTCCCACAATCTCCATTGTTGTAGTGTCGGAGGCACCTATCATTACTATGGCTCGACCTATAGTNTCTCTTGGTCACACATCGGGATACAATGTTCATTCCATCCCTATGGCTTCTAGTCCCTTTTCTTATGGTATTCCCAACTTTACTTCGAAGTTTTCAAAATCCATCCTAGCTGTTGGCCTTAATGCTAGCATTGGGCTTAGGGGCAGTACACCTCCCTACACTTCTTTTTCATTTGGTGGATATCAAATCCCTCAAATGACTCCTAATATGGGAGGCATTATTGCATTTAACCTCAGGTTCAACCCTCTTTCTTCTTGATGGAACAACCAACCTGGCAGACAAGCTTTGGCTCAAGTTTTGGACTACAAGCCTACCTCCTCTGTGCCGATTCCGACCAATACTTTTGGCATGATGAATCCACCTCTATCCTCCATATTCTCACCTAAAGGAGGTTAGTTTCACACTTTGGGAAACCCCCAACCCAGATCCAATCCTGTAACGGGAAATTTCTATAACCCACAAGAGAACATTCCTACTGGAATGATGCCCAACCAACCTATTGGCATAGGGGCAGACCTAGGGTTCATCTCTAAGAGAGAACCAACAAGCCCTAAATACTAGCCCTTTCGGAAACACCTACGAAGTAGATGCAGTCTCACCCGAAGAAGTTATGAGGGGGTTGCAAGACAGAGATGTCTACAACCAAAGGGAATATTAAGTGGGACTAATACAAGAACAATACAACATTCATATATCACTTATCAACTTAGATCTACTCTGCACATCTAATTAAAATATCTAACATAATATTACAATCAAAGTATATCAAGGATAGAGATAGAATATCAATCACACACGACACCAAATATACGTGGTTCACCCCCTCTCTAGGGATACGTCCACAGAACTATGCTTTATAATATATTAAGATGATGCATACAGTTCTTGTATGCGCTCTTAACCAACAATTCTCTCTCTTCTCTCTCTCTCTCTCCCCCCCTTCCTATGCACCCAACTGCAAGTTTTCTCTTCGCACCCAGCTGAAGATCTTACAATACCAGAAGGCTCTCACACTTAGCCCTTCTCTCTCACAACAAAACAAAAACTAGATCGAGTAACTCAAACCTGAACCTACCCTCTTCCCTCATATAGGTTCTTATTTATATGTTACGATCACTTATTGACATCCTTAGGTCGAAACCTAGGTGTCCAAAACCCTAGATACCAAAACCCTAGGTCAACTTGACCCACATTTTTAGGGCTTCACCAACCTGTCTTTCCTTCCTTCTCACACGATGCTCCAAAGAATATAACGATAGATTTTTCCACTTGCTGAGTTTTCCATGATACTTCTTCCTTGTTGATCTGTCATCCACAACTCCTCGTCCAACGACTTGCTTTCTCAGGCTTCGCTCCATCTTTTCTTCTCTTTTGTTGACTTTGTCCCAACAACAGTCACTATGTATTCCACATAGTTCACATTCTCCCTTTTATTGCTTGATATTCGCATACTTCCATAAGCAAGGGCCAACAAACCCCCAACACTCACCTGTGACTTGTCCCAAGGAACTTCATACCTAATCCTTCTTTTTTACTTCGACTTTTGATTGAACAGTGCAGCCTCTGCTTTCTTTTTTATGCCTCCTTTTCCTCCTTGTGCAGACTGTCTTTTCTATGTCCCGACAACAAAACCATTTGTTGGCATAGGGGTAGACCTAGGGTTTAGCTCTAAGAGAACACCAACAAGCCCTAAATACTAGCCTTTTCAGCAACACCTGTGAAGAAGATGCAGTCTGACCCAAAGCAGGTATGAGGGGGTTGCAAGAAAAAAATGTCTACAACAAAAGGGAATATCAAGTGGGACTAATACAAGAACAATACAACATTCATATATCACTTATTAGTTTATATCTAATCTGCACATCTACTTAACAGATCTAACATAATATTTCAATCACAGTATATCAAGGACAGAGACAAAATATCAATCACACACAACACCAAATATATGTGGTTCACCCCCTCTCTAGGGCTACGCCCACATAAATGTACTTTATAATATATTAATACGAAGCATACAGTTCTTGTCTGCGCTCTTAACCAACAAATCTCTCTCTTCTCTCTCTCTCTCTCCCCCCTTCTTGTGCACCCAGCTGTAGGTTTGATCTTCGCGCCCAGATGAAGATCTTACAATATCATAAGGCTCTCACACTTAGCACTTCTCTCTCACACAACAATAATCTCTCACAACAAAACAACAACTAGATCGAGTAACTCGAACCTGAACCTACCCTCTTCCCTCATATAGGTTCTTATTTATATGTTACAATCACTTACTGACATCCTTAGGTCAAAACCTAGGTGTCCAAAACCCTAGATACCAAAACCTTAGGTGTCTAAACCCTAGGTCAAATTGACCCTTGTTTTCAGGGCTTCACCAGCTTGTCTTTCCTTCCTTCTCGCACGATGATCCAAAGCATCTAACGATGGATTTTTTCACTTGTTGAGTTTTCAACGATAATTCTTTATTGCTTATCTGTCATCCTCAATCTCCTTGTCCAATGAATTTCTTTCTCAGGCTTCACTCCATATTTTCTACTCTTTTGCTCACTTCATCCCAACAATAGTCACCGTGTCTTCCGTGTAGTTCACATTATCCCTTTTCTTCCTTGATCTTCGCATACTTCCATAACCAAGGGCCAATGCAAACTTTTATGAATTAGCCCAGAGGATGGCCTTATAATCCTAGACAAGGCCATGGTGTCTACCAAAACCTTGGATGGCCTGCAGCTCCTCAAGAACAATCTTTCCCGGGAGCTTGGGGCTATATGTTGCAACCCCGTCTCCCCTTTATGGCCTGCCATACTTGTCTAAGTTAATGAATGACCATGTGAGTCATGATCCTACATGGCCCCCCATCCCCACCAAACTTCCTTTGGACATTCTGAAGTTCGAGGGTAAGAATGGAGAGGATCTTGGTGATCGCATCACTACCTTTCACCTTTGGTGCTCATCGAATTCCCTTAATGACGATTCTATTTATTTGAGATTATTTTAGTGCACCCTCATTGAAGTTGCTATGAAATGGTATATTGAGCTACCCAGGGGGGCATATGGGACCTTTAGTCAGTTAGTGATGGTCTTTCTTAACCACTTCCAGTTGCCCATTCATTACGATGTTGGCTTAGAACTTCTATCGAATTTACGCTAGGACACCACCACTCATATCTTGGATCATATTTAGAAGTGGAATAGATGGAAGATGTTGATTAAGACCCCTATACCCCCAACATTTCTTTCAGAATGGTTAATTAAGTCTTGTCATGCTCCTATCTCAAAGGACATTGCTACTTTCGGGGTTACCGCTGAGGAAGAAGCGATCTTTAGAGCCCAACAATTAGACTTGATATATGCTCAGTATGGGATGTTATACCACCTTATTACTGATGCACTGTAGTCGAATTATGACCCTAGACAAAATATTAGACCTCATGGAAATGGCATTGTAGGTTCCGCCAATGTAAGATCCACAGACTCAATGACAAGACATTTGAAAGAGTTGCCTCTAAACCAATCTGCAGGAGGGCCATCTTCCTCTGTGTCTTCCAATCCCACTCAGTCGACGGATGTACTTTCCATGCAATTTCCATCCATCCCAAATGGTAACCAACAACCAAGAAGGAATAATAAGAAAGGATGCAATAATCGTAAGGGTGGGAAAATGGTAATAAATCCAAGGAAAATGATAATAATGAGAAGACAAATAGTAATGCCGGAGGGGGAAAACAAGAAAGATGTAAGGTGAATTTTCCCTATAATCTTTGCACAAATGATCACCTTACCCATTTATGCCCTAAACTTGTAGAAGATTCGAGGCTATTATCTTAACCGCCCACCATGCTGATGAATCCATTCCCACATAATCAACACATGGCCTCGAGCTCCTCAAATGTCGGAAATGCGGTTCATGGGAGTCAAAAACCGTCATTGCAAGATGGTGACCGTTTGTGTATCAATATGGTCGATGTGAAAGTTAATGTAGCCACTCGATCTTGAGATTATATCTCTTCACAAGCTATTCCTGGTCTAGAATCTCCTCCCCATCCTCCAGAGACAAACTTACATATTGAAAAACTAGAGCCACCACCTCGTATTTTGAAAGGAGTACTCAAGCACTCTACCCACAATCCTAATGCTAAAGCCACCCATAATTACTCTATTGTTGAGGACTTGGGTCAAATGCCTTGTGCAATGTCAGCTTTGGAGGTACTCCAGACGTGTCCTTCATAGAGGAATGCCTTAATATCTTCTTTAGGAGCTCTATAACCTAGTGGCTCAAAATTTATCAAGTTTTACGTCACGGATGTGAAGCCTCACTTGCCTTACCACATGGCTTTCGAAAACCATGTGGAGTACTCAAAGTATACCATCAAACATGTGGTTGTTGATGAAGGTGTTTCTACATGCGTGATGTCCCTAATATCTTGGAAAGCTCTCGGTTCTCTGACCCTTTCAAAGTCATCAAACATGTTGACTACTTTTGACGGTCATTCCTTCCACCCTCACGGTATTCTTCCTACCTTTCCAATCCAGTTAGATGGTAAGACGGTAGAGATGGAGGTCGAGTTAGTTGACGTGCTTCTTGATTATAACTTGTTACTAGGACGCAATTGGACCTATGTTGTGGTCATCATCGTATCGTCTGTATTCTGTAATCTTTGTTTTCCTCATGAAGGGAAGATTGTGATGATTGAAAAGTTATAATTTTTGTACGCTAGTCCCAATGCATATGTTGGATAGTCAATTCCTATGATCAACAATTCTCAGCTCAAAACTGAGAATATCGATGTCAGAATGTATTCTTCCCTTATGGGTACTTTCGAATTCACAACATTGATTCACCATGCTTACGCCATGTCCAGTAGACTCATTTTGACAGGGAGGTCCATTCCTTTCTGCACTTCTTATTTTAGTGATCCATGGACCCTACCTTCCCTGACCTTGTCTTATAAAGTTCAGTTGCATGCTAGAATGGCCATGCCACAATCGGCAGTGGATATTGCATATCAAATTGTTCTTGACTCTTCCGTCGATCCCGATCCTATTACCTCATCAACGAACGAGGAGAATCCTATATTTAGGCCCGTGTGGGCCACTTTGTTGTCTTGTTCACATGATTTCCTAGATGATACTTTGCCTTTGGACGAAGCTATCATCGAAGCCATGAATGGTTCTGAAAGAACTTGGTATGATATGCATCATCGCTCTTATTTTCTCCCAGAGATTGAAATAATCAAACAAGATGACTTTCGATCTACTTTGAGTGAGATAGTTGGTCACGTTGTATTTCCACTTGATACACATGACATTTTTGCCAAAGGAAACATGGCAAGTATTTCTCCTATTGTCAAGATCGATATCTCTCATAGCCCTGGAAAGATTGAAAACGTAAATATTGGTGCAGATTGTTCACCAAAAGAAATTTTGATCTACATCGAACTCTTCAAGGAATTTTGAGATGCATTTGCTTGTTCATATGAAGAGATGCCAAGAATCGACCCTCGTATTGTCGAACATGAGATTAGAAACTATCTGGATGCTAAACCTATTCGACAACGTCTTAGAGATGTAAATCCTTGGAAGGCCCCTGCTATTAAGGCAGAGGTGTAGAAGCTACTTAATGTTGGCTTCATCTACCTAGTTCCCTTGACTGAATGAGTATCCAACCCCATTCCTGTGAATAAGAAGCAAGAAACTATCCATGTATGTAAGGACTTTCGTTACCTGAACAAGGCATGTCCTAAATATAACTTCCCCACACCTTTCATTGATCCGATTCTCGACGAGTGTGCAGGAATTGAAGTATTTTCTTTCATGGATGAAATTTTAGGATATAACCAAATTCAAATCAAACCTGAGGATCAACACAATACGACATTTATTTGTCCTTGGGGTAATTTTGCATGCTGAAAAATGCCTTTCGGCCTTAAAAACTTTGGAGCAACCTTCCAACATGCCATGACTTTTTCTTTTCATGATCTTAAGAACATAGTTGAAGCTTACCTTGATGATTATGTTGCTCACACTCGCAAGAGAGAGGATCACGCTACACACCTTCGACTTGTTTTTGAAAGATGTCGTTACTATAGAATCTAGTTGAACCCTCACAAGTGCATCTTTTGTGTTAAGTTTGGTCATCTTTTGGGATTTCTAGTGTCTGAGACTGGGATCATGGTAGATCCACTAAAGTTTGAGGTAATACTTTGATTGCCTCCCCCGCACACAATTAGACAAATCAAGGTTTACAGGGGAAATATAGCTTTCTTCATTAGTTTATAGTGAATTATGCCAATATCACTAAGGGTTTCATGCGTCTCTTGAAGAAGGACACCCCTTTTATCTAGCATGAGGGAGCCCATGAGTCTTTCGATGCTTTGAAGAAATTCTTGGTATCAACACCTCTGCTGAAGTCTTCTAACTACAGTAGGGATTACTTGCTTTATATCATTGTTTTTGAGGAGAGGATTGGTATGGTTTTGGTTTAGGAGGATGATGATCTCCACGAGCATGTCATCTACTATTTTAGTTGAAATTTAGTTGGTCCTGAGCTTAATTATTCCCACATAGAAAAGATATATTTGGCTGTCGTTGATGCAGTCCAGTGTTTGCATCATTATATATTGCTTTCAAAGACTACTTTGGTTGTCACTATCAATCCATTTCAATGCGTCCTTACCAGGAGTATCATAGGGGGGGAATATAATAAATGGATTTTCATTTTACAAGAATTTGATCTCGATTTTTCCTCTTGGAAATCTAAGAAATGACTAGTCTTCATGGAGTTAATATCTGATTTTCCACGATTAGATGAGGATGTTATCCATGTTGATTCATTTGTGAACGAACACATTTTTCTTATCTCATCGTCTAACCCTTGGTATGGAGACATTTTTATCTATATTTAAACCTTGAAGTTCCCTCGACATCTCTCGCGAGATGACCGATGGTGTATAAGATACCAAGATAAGAGATATACTATCATCAATGATACTTTGTATTTCTGAGGAATAGATAATATGTTGCATCATTGTTTAACTCATGGAGAGTCCAATTGATTCCTAAACAATTGCCACAATGGGGCTTGTGGTGGTCACCTATCTGGGCTTGCGACAACCCAAAAAAGTTTGTGAGTTAGCTATTTATGGCCTAATATCTTTAAAGATTGTATTGAAGCAGTTAAGAAGTGTTACCCCTTTCAGGTGTTCACTTGAAAAATGCGATTGCATATAGCACCTCTTCACCCAGTCATTACCATTGGTCTGTTCACCAAGTGGGGGGTGGACTTTATAGATTGCAACCCAAATTCGGCTAGGGGGCATCAACACATTATTGTCGTCATCGACTACTTTACCAAGTGGGTTGAGGACATGCCTAAAGTTAATTCTGATGGTAACACTGTAGCCTTCTTCTTAGTCAATCAAATTATGGCTCAGTTTGGTATCCCGAGTGAGATTGTCACTGATCATGGTAGTCACTTTTAGAATGAAATGATGGAAGAACTAGCATCTAAGATGGGGTTTAGAAATGGTCATTCTTCTCCTTATTACCCCTAGGAAAATGGACAGGTATAGGCCATCAACAAGTCTCTCAAGACCATTTTTCAAAAAACTATCAGTCAAAGTAATTCCAACTGGAACATCATGCTATATCCCACACACTGGGCATACCGAACCTCTGTCAAGACTGCCACTAGATTTTCCCCTTTCCAATTAGTACATAGTGTGGAGTCAATTTTACCTATTGAATGTGAAATCCCTTCTCTTAAGTTGGCATTAGAGATCCTACCTGACACTTCCGATCTCGAGATATGCCTTGTACACCTAGAGAGTTGTGACGAGCAGCGTCGATATGCCTTTATGGCTATCGAGGTGAACAAGAAACATGTCAAGGTCTAGTACGATAAGTCTGTATGTCATTGGTTGTATGCTGAGGTTGAATTGGTCGTCTTGTATGGTAAAGACAAAGAACCACTGAGGGTAGGTAAGTTTAAAACCATGTGGCATGGTCCTTATATTGTGTGACGTGTTCTAGAAAAAGGAGCCTATGAGTTAGAATATTATGAAGGGAATATGCACCGGCACATGTTTTGAGGATGTTTTGAATTTGGAAGGATGAAGCATTAATGTAATATCTGGAAAATATATTTTTGATTTTATGGTTTAGAGATTGCAATGCAGATCTTGAGCAGTTGCTCTCATCTATTTGTTGGAGGTAATTAATGTAATAAATGTAAAGTAGATGTAGGCTTTAATTCAATTAGATAGCTATAGGTTGTAGGAGGGAAAACTCTAGAAATATCCCTCGTATGTATTGTAATGGATTATTATTCTCAATTGGAAGAAGAGAGAAAGAGAGAGCAAAGAAGAACAGAGATTGTAAAACCTATATTAGCAGATAGTTGTTGCTATAGGACCCATGTACATATGCACTTGGATTAATATAAGAAATCTTTGATCCAACTTCATGGTGTTTATGAATTCTGTTTACATCTATTGAATGGTATGTTTACAGTTAATTTCATTCTTTGTTATGCATTTGTTTCAATGTTGTGTATATGCATGATTTCATGTTGAATGTATGAAGTCTGTGAGAGGGAGAGTATGAGTTTCAATTGTTTCTCTTCCTAAGAATTCCTTCAAGGAGTGAAGTGAAGGTTCGCAAGGAGTGCATTGACGATATTCTATGTTTTACCTCAGAAAAGCTCAAGAGAGATACTGTTGTTTTTCATACCAGTAGAAGTGCAAGTATAGAACATAGTCGTGAAAGGTGTGCATAGGGAGGTTGAGGTCTTAGAATTTTCCAACCCAGTGAGTGGTTGAAGAAATTTTGTTGCAAGGAGTGCACAAGGTTAGAATATATCAGATAATCAATGATTATCATAAAATCTACAAGAAGTGTGCACAAGAAATTATGAGAATTCTTGAGTTTGTAGCAAGAACCAAGATCAGGAGGGATAGAGGCTTCAAAGAGTTCGAAGGGAAGACAAGGGTCGAGGTCTTTTCACAGAAGGAAATCTCAGAAGGAAGGGCACCAATTCATTTGGAAAGAGTTATCAAGAGTCTGAATGGATGGTTGAAATTCTCAGAAGGAGAACTATTGATCCACTGTGGATCGTTGGATCGAGTGGATCAGCAAAGAAGTTAAGGCCGAGTGTCTTTCAACACTCACAAGCTCAGGAGGAATAGTTTTCATTATATTTGGATCATTGTGAGTCGTTGATCTTATGGTTTTGAATTTTATCATTTCAGGAGTTAGAGTGTGGAGAAGTCATGACTTGGAGATCTTGAGTTACGAAATCCCGATACTCAAACTCCCAACGAAATCTAGATCGTCAGATTGTGGGAGGTTTAGGACCGTTGATCTATAGTAAATAATTCACGAGTTCAGACTTCGGGAGAAAGGACAAGATTCGCATCGCAAACTCACAAGTCGTGAAATCCAGATGCACTCAGAGGTGGACCCCAGGACTTGACTGAGGTCATATGGTTGAAGCATAAGAGAGAAGCTAAGGACCCATTAACCTATTTTGGGGTTTCAGGGATCGAAGGAGTCAGAGGGACTCATAATAGGAATCGTGAGGTTGCAAAACCTTAAACACATTTTTGGGTGAAGGTCGTGGTCACAACGGTTGGTCACGTGGAGTGGAGGTTCACACCTAGTGCTTGTTCGTATAGGTGTAACTTCTAAGAAGGAATTGTGGTTATATGTGAGAAGGTTCCAGTGGGAAATAAAGAGCCATTCTAACTCAGGGGAATAAAAAGATCCAAATACTGGAAGGTCAAGTAGAACCTGCTGAGGTAGGAGTGTTGTGTCACTTATCTCGCTTGCATATTGGTTTATATAGCATGTTTTTGGGATAGAGTTGATTTCTGCAGTCATATCTGTCTGTTGTGGTTTACCCTAGCCATAGAGAGTTTTTCCCTTGTAACACTAGCCACCAATAGGTTGGGAAACGTCACTGTGGAAATTCATTGTAATACCATTTTTTGGCAGCCCTGGCCACCCAGGTCGAGCCATGTAACACCACCAATAGACTGCTAAGCTTTGATATCAGGGTAATTGTTCATCCTGAAGTACATATATATTAAATGAATTTATAATGAAATAAAAGGCAATAAAATATACTACTACCATACTACCTCATGCGAAATTGATCGTAAATCATACATGCAACAAAAGCACATGATAACATTGTAAGAATCACATACATGCATAACATACATCATTAAGCACATAATTGATACTTATCTTTTTATTGTGAAGACCATCAACTACGTGCAGACCTTCCACGAAACTTCCAGCCTTAGACCACATTGCCCATCACTCTCAGTAGTGGGTTACCCCTGAGTTGGGACTAAAATTCACCCGGGAAAGGGATTTCCTAGGCTTGGCAAGGCTAACAGGAATGTCACATAGTTCAACAGGAAGGATTCTCTCAGGAGCCACTTAAACCCACTCCTCACAGAGTCTCATTCCCCACATTTCTATCCCACCACAGGAGTATACACCTTCACTATCACACAATTCATTGTATGCTCCACCTCCCTTCTGGGGCTTCAACAATAGGTCATACAAGAACTCTTAGAGATCTGTAGTTGTTACTGGACTCCCTCCAGGAGAATTCACTTCCTCATCACACTCTCTCACCTGAAGAGAGTTTCTCACAGGCCTGACAACCGGCCTCTTCAATCTATGGTCCTAACAAAACACCTTTTCAAACCACAGGCCTAGAAACTTGTTTCTTCTATCCAGCTCTTAAGACAACTGGGTAGGGGTGAAGGCAACAACAAAACTTGAGTAAGGTAGAGTATGGTTCAGCAAAATACTAGTGTGCACAATTTATAGAGGTTCCTGATGGCCACAGGTTCAATAATGTCATAAATGGTTGGTTGCATGCTTGCTCAGTGTGTGAGTGAACTTGTCAGGATAAAGGTGGTCGATTGGTCAAAGAATGGTGAGAATGGTGAGAGTGTGAGAGCCAACTGTGTGTCCCCCCGAACCTCCATGAGTCCCCTGAACCTCCATGAGTCCCCCGAACCTCTGTGAGTCCCCCCCAAACAACAAGAATCCCCACTTAAAACTGCATGTGCATGAGCTGACACATGTCGCTCATGAAGCCCGATCCTTTCCATTTAGAAGACATTCCCTCTTCCCAAAGGAACTTAGGATATAATCATATCGTTCTATCAACATTTAGAATAATAATAAATTATTCTTGGACTTAAGATCTTAAGCTTAATCCCTATTTCTATCCTCTTAACCCCCTCACCCTTATCCATCCTAGTATATCTTAGTCCCCCATTCTCTTTCTTCATGGTCAGTATACACACAACGATGTTTTTATAATAATAATAAGAATATTTACATGTGAAAAATAGGCTCATGGCCTTTAACACCTAGGCTCTCCAACCTAATAAACACATAATCCTATCAGCTTATAATTGCTTAGATCACTAGCCTATAAAACATGTTATAATTCATAAATACAATTGGGGCTCATCCTTGGGGATATTACAATTCCCTCCCCTTATTTTTGTCACTTTCCTCAGTGCAACTTATTTACATAGCATCAACAAGATTTTCAAAATCTTTAAAAAGATGTGTGTATTCTTCCCGCATAGCGTCCTCATTCTCCCATGTCGCATCCTCGGGACCGTACCAGGTCCATTGGACTTTTACAATCCCTATGGCTCGATTCCAGAGTTGCGTGCTCTTCCATTCCAATATGCGCACCAGATGCACTTGCAAGGTGCCTTCTTGCTCCACCTGAATCAAATTCCAATCAATCACATGATTAGGATCAGGTATATACTTCCTGAGTAATGAAACATGAAATACATTATGAACATTCATGGATGCAGGTAATGCAAGCATATAAGAAACTAGTCGAATCCTTTCTAGGATTTGAAATGGTCCACAATATATGGCTGCCAACTTGGAACAATTTCCCATATTTAGGGAACTTTTGTTGGCTTTTACTTTCAAGACAACATGATCACCCACTTTAAAATCCCTGCGGGTTTTGTTCTTATCAGCATAACTTTTCTTCCTGTCTTGGGCATCCTTCAAATTCTTCTTAATCTTCTTCATTTTCTTGTCCATTTGCTTGAGCAACTCTGGCCCAATTATTTCTCTATCAGCTGGGTTGTCCCAGCTTATTGGTGTGTTGCACTTTCTGCCATAAAGTGCTTCAAACGGGCTCATATTCAGTGATGCTTGATACCCATTGTTGGAAGAAAATTCTACCAAGTGTAGATAATCCTTCCATTTATATGGTTTGTCCATCACATACATCCTTAAAATGTCTTCTATCACTTGGTTCACCGTTTCTGTTTTTCCATCAGACTCGGGATGATAGGTTGTGTTGAAGTTCAGGTTTGTTCTAAAGACCTTGAATAACCTTCTCCAAAAATTTGAGGTAAATTTTGGTACTCTGTCAGACACAATTGTCTTGGGTATGCCATGAAATTATGCTACTTCCTCCATTTAGATATCAACAACATTAGTTGCTTTGTGAGTATTTTTCAATGGAATAAAATGGGCAGCTTTAGTAAGCTTATCCACCACCACGATGATGGAATCATGTTGCTTGTTTGTTCTGGGTAACCTGTGATGAAATCCATTGTCACCACTTCCCACTTCCACTCAGGAATGGGTCATTGTTGTAGTAATCTAGTTGGGTGTTTATGCTCAGCCTCAACCCTTTGACATTCTAAGCATTTATCTATGTATTCAACAATTTCCTTCTTCATGCCTGGCCAATAATATTGGCTCTTGACTACTAAAACTATTTTCTAATATCTTGGGTGTCCTGCATAAGGCACATTATCCATCTCTTTTAAAATCCCACTCCTCAATTCCATAGAATTGGGTACATAGACTCTATTTCTATATTGAAGGATTCCATCAATTCCCAATTCATAATCCTCAACCTTCTACTACATTTTACCTTGCCGCAATTTTGTTACTAATTCCATGTACTACAAATCCAAATTTTCAGCTTCAGAAATTATGCCTTTAAGATCTATATGATACATGCTAATGGTTGTAACATGTAGTTCATGCACTCTCCTACTAAGTGCACCAAGCACTTTTTTCTCCTTTCCTTTGATGTGCTTGATATCAAAGTCATACTCACAGAGGAATTCCAACCATATACTATATCTATCATTCAAAGTAGGTTGATCAAACAAATATTTCAGATTGTTATGGTATTTCCTTAGCTCAAACCTATTTCCCATGAGCTAGTGCCTCCACTTCTTCAAAGAATGCATTATGGCTGCCAATTCCAAATCATGAGTGGCATACAGCCTTTCATGCTCTTTCAACTTCCTTGATTCATAATATACAACAAACCCATTTTGACTGAGGACTCCACCCAGTCCTTCTTTACATGCATCTGTGCATACAATGAAGTCTTCATTTGGATCTGTGATCTTCAAAATTGGAGCACTAGTTAACAATTGCTTCAATTGATAGAAACTCTTTTTGCATTCTTTTGTCCATTGAAATTTCTTCCCCTTCCTTCGCAAGGAAGTGATGGGGTGAGCTATTCTTGAAAACCTTGCAATAAACCTTTTGTAGTAACCAGCTAGACCCATGAAGGATCTCACTTCCATCACATTATTAGGTGTTTTTCACCCTTTAATGGCTTCAATATTTTCAAGGTCCACTGCTATCCCATCCTCAGATATGATATGGCCCAAATAGTGAATTTTGTTTTGATAAAATGAGCACTTGCTCAATTTGGCATACAATTGATGGTCCCTTAGCACTTGCAAAACCATCCTCAAATGATGCTCATGCTCTTCCTCTAACTTGGAATATAAAAGGATGTCATCCAAAAAGACAATGAAAAACTTGTCTAAATATTCCCGAAAAACACCATTCATTAAGAACATAAAAACAGTTGGTGCATTTGACAACCCAAATGGCACCACTGTGAAATCATAATGACCATACCTTTTTTTGAAGTTGGTCTTGCTGATAAATTCCTCTTTAATCCTTACCTGATGAGATCCTGACCTGATATATATCTTTGAAAAATATTTGCATCCTTCAATTGATCAAAGAGATCATCAATCCTTGGCAGAGGATACAGTTTTTTACAGTTAAGAGATCATCAATCCAAGAGAAGACTGCATAGCCCAACAACAAGGCATTGAAGCTATGGAAGGAGTTCTTAGAGCATCGCAGGGATGAATCTATCCCCCATGGAGCCAAATGTTAGAGATATTTCTTGCTAAGGGGGTTGAATTGCAAAAGAGCGGGTCAAAACCCACTTATCCTAAGTTTTGGGC
>SNQJ01S0009807.1:67276-87243 GCA_010110895.2 Picea sitchensis
GCAGCTTTCACCGCCCATTGTCAGAAGCTTTATCCCTTTGAGTTAATTTTTTATAATTGTTGCGAGGGATACCACAACTCTATACAAGAGAAAGTTGCTTCTGACGTAAGCTGTGGGGAGGATCCTGATGACCTGGATCATAACTCAGTACTTTCTCCTCCCCATTCATCTGCACCCGAGGCAGGTTATGAAAGTGATGAATTTTCCAGGGAGGAGGATGGCGTCCTGAGTAAGCTGATGGAGGAGGTGAAATATCTCTCTGCCCAATTAGAAAGGTTGAAATATGAAGACTGTGCAGAGGATTTTCTAGTCCTTGAGGCAGATGTTCTTGGTGGCTCTTTTGAAGAGGGTATTGAAGATTTCATGTCCGTAGAGACGTTAGTTTATACCCCTGAGGAGTCTGCTATCTCAGATTTAAAGAAACAAGCCATTGGGGAAGAGGACTGTTCTCTTTTTCTTCACAAGATTTCCCATGATGTATTTACATTTGGGATTGAAAAGGAGGAGCTAGAGATCATTCCTTTTTTGCAAGATGAAGAAGTTTGGTGTTCACCCAACTTTAACGACTATTCAGTTGAGAAGCAGCAAAGCCCCGCATCACAGATTGATGACCTAGGTAGCAGCCAGCCCGTGTATGACAGCTATGAATCAGGTTCTGAGCTAGACACCCAAAACTTCCAAGAGAAGACTGCAGAGCCTTCTCCTCTGTTCACAAATGAAAGACAATGCGAGGAAATCAGCCCCCCTGAGCAGCAAATTGAAAAGTAGAGTTTTCCCACAGGTCCTATCTATGATGATTATGAATCTGACCCTTGGGAGAGCCAAGAAGAGGCACCAGAAGAACCAGAGGAGCAGTCAAAGATGCAGTCTACACACTGCGCAGAGCCAGTCAGCAAGCAGCCACCGCCTGAGATCAATCAGCCTACATCAGCTGTCCACCCACTTGTGCTTACCATAGATATTCAACCACACATCCACAACTGTTTAGTAGAGGAGGCTGCCTGTCGCCCATTTTCTGGAGTTTGCCACTGGTCCTATGAGCTTGTGAAGGAATACATGGAGTTGCATCTCCTTCATAAGTTGGAGCCACCCTATTTCATCTCAACTTCAGCCTGTAAGGAGGAGTTGAAGAGCGTAACCATTCTGCTGTCATGGTTACACCACCTATTTGTAATCATCGACAGAAGGAAGGATCTTCCATTTAGAAATTTACTTGATTGGCTATGGTGGAAATTTTCTTTCACCTAGCCTCATGTACAAAGTATATTAGTATTAGGCTGTACATAAATAAGCTCTTTTGAGCATGTATGTTTATTTTGTTTTCTTTTATTTTTTGGCCTGTATTTTCAGCAGCGAGATGTTTTGAGCATGACTCCATAGCCCAACATCAAGGCACTGAAGCTACAGAAGGAGTTCTTAGAGCATCGTAGGGATGACTCTATCCCCCATGGAGCCAAATGTTAGCGATATTTCTTGCTAAGGGGGTTGAATTGCAAAAGAGCGGGTCAAAACCCACTTATCCTAAGTTTTGGGCGCAAGCGCGTCTACGTTAAACATGAGTCACTTTTGGATGGATGGATTTTGCGTGCCTAGATCGATGGTGCACAGCAAATTCCGGACCCCCCTTGCCTTTCGACTTTTAAGCGCGGGGGGGTCCGGAATTGCAGGCGCAACTCTCCAACGGTTCAGATCAGCGTGCCCGGATCAATGGCGATGAAGAGCATTCTGGACCCCCTGCAGCTTCCCGACGGCCATGATCATGGTGCCCAGATCAACGGTGCTCGTGTAGCCCCGCCCCTCTCAGCTGCCCCGTGCTTAACCAATGTGGGCCCTCCTCCTGTCATTTCATTCTTCCTTCCGCCTTTCCCCTACTGCCGTGTGTCATCCATTTACCTCTCCTCTTTGGTCCGCGTGGCTCTCCCTTCTTCCCACCATCCGCTCATTGCCTGCCACGCATCCCGAATCCTTTCCACATCAGTCTCTCACCCGAAGGCGAGTTCGTTTCTCCCGTCTTCTTCCCATCTACCCGGGTGTCTTCTGCCATGGATCATCCTCTGTCACCCCTCTCTGTCATCACTCTCACTTCTCGCCACTCCTTCCACGTGCTCCCCCGATGCCATCACTCCTACCATACACCGTGCCCTCCGCGCTGGCCCTCAGGCCCATCCCTCAAGCTATTCAGTTGTTCCAGGTGTCAGCACGAGAAGTCTTCCCTATCCCGAGATGCTGAGTTGGCCTGGTCGTTCTCAATCCCAAGAAGCAGTTATTGAGGCGGTTGAGGGTGGTTAGACATCGTCTCCGACATAATGGGGACGTCCTGCATTGAATTAAAGGCACGTCGATTCACCGATGTAACTGTCAGAAGATCGATCGCGTCTGCCATAAGTTGCACAGTTATTCAAAGATTGCGGCTGCAGAGTGTCAGAAGCCATGCAGACACAAAGCTTTTATTGCATTTTCTTGGTTCCGTTGCTGTTGTTGTTCTGAGTATATGTAGGCATTTTTTCCATTTTTGTATTTATCGATGGTAGAGATAAGCTCCCGACTATAAAGTTTCAAAAAATACTCTGGTTTCCTGGTTATGCCTCTGTGTTTGAGATTTCTTGGTTTATAACAAACATTTCTCCCTTTTTCCATGTTTCTTTCATCTCATGCTTGAGGATTCATAGTAGAACAACTTGTTACAATAAAGGATTTGTTGTGACGTTGTCGTGCCCTCTGGTATTTGTATTTGAATGTGAAAGGATTTTGTGTTCGAATGCATTCTTCCTCAGTCTGTTACAAACCGGATGTCTGTGATAGACCTTGCACCCTCCTTGCATAAGTCTTCCATCTACTCACCCTTTACTACGACTCATTGTTTGGAGTTTTTCAAGACCTCACTCTTTCATGCATGCCTGGTCTGGTTTCTGAGTTGATACGATGTTTTTCTGAGTTTTCCTCCATTTGATCACCCTTTAAACAAATCGTGACATAAAACTGATGGGCTTCGGGCTTTGCTCCTACTAGCAATCTAGGAGTGACCTCCGAACACCAACAAAATCCATCCTTAAAATCATCCCTGCTTGGTACGCAATCCTTTCATGCCCACTAGACATGATTTAACCCACTCAACAACCTTTCTCTTGGGTCTTGTAGCCAGTTGCATTAGCCAAGATTTTGCATGCTTTCTTCTTGGCAATTGCAACCTTTCTACTACCTTGGGATCTATATAACTATGACTAGCCCCTGAATCAATTAAAATAGTAAAGGCATGGTTATTGATCATACTTTCAACTTCAATCATGTGTGATTGAAACTCATCTTGCTTCTTGTTCAAGGCTGCATAGATCCTTGGTATTCTACTGCTCATGTCCTCCATTGTTTCTGCTTGTTGAACATTGTGGACAACTCTCACTTTGTCACTTATGTGAGGGAAATTTCTATGCTTGTGGTCGCCTTTACAATGCCAACATTGCAGAGGTGGTTTTCTTGGACTTTTTCCACCTACTTCAACAATCCTAGGCTCTCTAAACACTGGTTGTCTTTGAGAATTATTCTTAAAAAAGGGTGGCTTGTTCCCCTTGTTCCTTGGTTCCCTCTTAAACTTCTTCTTGTCTTCCCAAGCTCTTTGGAAAGTAGGCTTTCCTTTATGATGATCATATAATCATTTCGCTCTCCTTATGATTTCTTCCATAGTTTTAGGATCATCATATTGGATCTTTTCACTAAGGAAAGTTGGCAGTTCACTCAAATATCTTTGGATTTTGACAGTCTCATTTTTGATTAAATGAACATACTTCAATAGCTCTAGGAATATTCTTTCATATTAATTTATATTCATGCTACCCAATTTGAGTTCAAAGAACTCTTTCATCTTTCTGTCATAGTATCTCTTGGTTAAGTATTTTTTTCTAAGTGTTTCTTGAATTCCCTCCAGGTAACATTCTTCTCTTTGATATGTTGTAATTTCACAAGTTGGTCCCACCACATGGATGCTTTTCCTTTCAGCTGATACATTGCAATTATTCCTTTTGCATGAGAGGAGTAATTCTGTAGTTGGAAATATTTCCTCATGATAAGAATCCAAGTCTCAACATCTTCCTCCTTCTGGTGCTCTCCATCAAACATAGGAGGTTTAATATTGTTCATTTCACCCTCCATTTCATCCACTCTAGATATCCTATGCTTTATGGTAGGAGATGGACTTGAACTACTGTGTGCCCTCCTCTTGGAGTGTCCTTGGGAGTGATGATGGTGTTTTCCAACACTCCTTGATTTTTGCTTCTCATCTGGGGACCTGTGAGTTCCTGATTTACTGGAGTCACTCTCCTTACCCAATTTATTTTCTATTCTTTTGAGGCTCTGCATCAACTTTATTTTGAATTCTCCCTATTGTTCCCTGAATTTCATGATCTTTCTGTTATCTTCTCGATGAGTTTGGACATCTTTCTGCAAATTCTCAATGATTTTCATCACGTTTCCTTCCTTATCTATCTCTTCTTCATGCCCATTGGAGTTCAATCCTTCAACTCCTATATGGACATCCATTCATCTAACTTCATTTTTCGAACTGTAAGCACCCTGTGCCTTCCCCATTTTTCTACACTAAGCGACAATTCGGTTTAGTTCTGAAAATCGTTAAATCTACAAAATGTGCAGTCAAGCGAAATTTTGTCAGGCTATCATACTGTAATAATTTTCCAGAATAAACCAATCTGATTCAACAAAACAATGTCAGAGTCCATTTTATACAGGTCTTGGTTAGTCAAGAACCCCTCGGCTTCAATCTCTAAGCCTAGTTCTATCCTGCCACAAATTTTTGGCGCTATCTCCTTTTCTTTAGGCCTTGATTCGCATGTGACCATGACTGTGACCCAATGCTTATGATTTGGGCGCTTATCCAGAGCTCTGAAACTTTGGGCTACGGGCTTCGGAGGTTTCCCCTTTTTTTTTCGTGTGTCCCAACATCACATAACAACGAATTTTAGAACGCGTGAAGAATGGTGGATATACAGTCCACCTTTCTTCATGCACCACTTCTTCTGGAGTGTCAAGTATCTGGACTTCATGATCTGGCACCACACGTCCACTGGGGCCCACGATTTCTATGATCGAACTAATAAATGTTGAAAACATCACAAAAACTTTAGTACTTTTCAAGTAGAATATACTTCACAGTTACAATATTTTAATACTCCCCATTAACAAGAAGAGTATTCTACAACATCATCAGGAGAGAGAGAGAGGGAAACAACAACAACAACATCTCAAACACTGACTGAAATATCTATAAATCATTGGAATTTTTTCTCATCATCAATAACATCATCATTCACAACATGGAGCTGGAGTATCATCATCATCATCATTCACAACATGGAGCTGGAATAACCTCATCATCATCGTTCACAGCATGGAGATGAAATATGAAACATCAAGATCAGTTAGCATACAAGTTATAAAAACAACATCAACAACATCATCATCAACAACATGAGGCTAGAGCAGAAAAATCATCGCAACACTAGGTTGGAGCAACAACATCATCACAACACGAGGCTAGAGAAAAAACATCATCAACAGAATGAGGTTGGAACAACAATATCATCAGTATGAGGCTAAGATAACATCATCATCATCATATAGAAACAAAATGAGGCAGGTGTAACACCAACATTTTGTGGTACTCTAACACTCCCTAGGGATCTGCTCAGGAATCATAAGATTCCCTAGGATATAAAATCCTAATGAAGATATCACATGGTACTCTGAAAAACCATCCTTACCAGACCTTCAAAATCTTCCCAGGAATCATGAGATTCCCTAGGATTATATAAATCCTAATTGAGTTACCACTACTGAGCACAGCTGGCGTATACATGCACAAGTACTCTAACATACCATCCTTACTAAACCTTCGGGATTTTTCTAGGGATGATCAATCCCATAGGATATAAAATCCTAAATGATCTACCCACTGTTAGTAAGGATACCATAGTATCATCAATGTCACTCCCCCTTTCAAGGGAGGTCCTTTCGGACTATACCAAACTTGTCTCGAAAGTGTTCAAAATTTACATGAGACAGAGGCTTGGTCAACATGTCTATAAACTACTCATCTGTGCCAACATATTGGAGATTTACAAATACCCTCTGCACCATATCACAAATTTAGTGATACCATATTTCTATGTTCTTCGACTTTTCATGGAACACATGGTTCTCCGTCATATTTATGCAACTCTGGTTATCACATAGAATCTCCTTCGAGGGTGAGATTCTTCATTGAAATGGGTGAATCTCTTTGGGGAGTGAGATTCCTTATTTGGTGGGTCTCCTTATTGAAGTGATAAATACTCATTCCTCCTTTATCATGAGAATCTAGGGCTTGATCTTCATCCCTTAAAAGAACCGCTTCTCGGTTAGCTACTCTTGCTTCTTCTTGAACACATTCTTCCCAAACACTGTCAAATTGGATTTTATCCTTTCTTGCATATATAGTTTGGATGAAAGCATCCCAAGGTCTTGGGATACCATTAATAGTTGTCATTATGAGTTCATCTTCATCTAGGTTGTTTCCAATTTCTTCTAGTTGTTCCTTGAATTAAGAAACCCTAGAGAAATAGTCATGAATGATTTCTCCTTTTTGCATCTTTGTATTCTTGAGTTGGGTTCTCAAGTTCATCTTCCAGTTAATGTTCCTTACTTCATACATTATGTTTAGGGCATAAAATTTTTATTTTGGCTTATTATTAGAAGACACTTGAGAGATCAAGTGGTGTTTAATAGAGTCTGCAATTATTATTTTGGCCCTAACCATATCCTTCTGGTACTTTTCTTTAGCTGTAGCATCTACGAGTTCTGGTACATTTTCCTTGATGAATCTTGCAAGGTCAGTATCTTCAAGAATGAGTGAAATCCTATACTTCCAAGTATGTAAGTTATCCACACATTCTAACTTGTCAACAAGCTTGGTGCTTGCAAAAATCTTGACCTAGAGCTGGGAAAATGACCAAAAATTGAAAGTGCCCAGAATTTAAATCTAAACTTACCAGGAGGTGCGCTTAGCTGAGGCACGTAGGCTGGTGCATTCTGTTTTCAGAAAATCCAAATTTTACACCTTGAAACTAGGCCTGCACAAATCTAGACTAGTACTTCTAGTAGTGGTTTTGGTTTCCTGGTTTTCTAGTACCAGTGAAAACTAGGGTTTCACTTTTCGGAGGCCTTGGGCCACTGAAAAGGTGCGCTCAAGATTCCAATGAGTTTGATAGGCTAGGGCACACTTCCCTAGATAGTTTTTAGGATAAAATTCGATTCCAATAAAAAGCCCTAATTTTCTTGCACGACAATAGTGATGTTTTTGGTTACCCAGTGAAAGGTGCTTAATTTAGTCTAGCTCTGATACCATGTTAAGAGATGCTATTGAGTTATTTTCAATTTACTAGACAATAATAGCATAAGAAAGAAACAATATCACAAGGTACACAACATTTATCATGGGAAACCCTCATGGGGGAGAAAACCCAACAAAAACTTCCTTAATATAGATTACCAATACAATGCCAAGATAATAAACCAAACACTAGAGAATATCCAAGACTGATAAATGCGCCTCTCTCTTCCTTCTTCCATCAACTACAACTTCCTTCAAAATTGCACACTAGATGAGTGACTAGAGTGAGTGAGAGAATGAGGTGCCATCCTCTCTTATTTATACTAGTTGAGGGGTGCTAGGGTGGTGTCTCTTCATCAACCAGGGACGACTTCTTCACTTAGTGGCTAAAACTACTTTAATTATCCCTAGGGGTTGACTTCTCAATTAACATCATATAATTAGGGTTTTACCAATCCACAAAAGGCGATTTGGTCATACATAAGTCCTGACATGATCAATCCACAAAAGGGGATTGATCCATAAAATAATAACTCAATAATAAGTAGAATATGATTCGCAATTACAATATTTCAACAAGGATAAGGTATATGTCATTGGATCAAAGGAGTCCAAGTTCCATGCATAAGATGGATTTTCCCCAAAACCAGGGACCTATTTTTAAAATGAAATCCCTGTCATCATCATTATCAAACATCACAATAACAAACCCTTTTGCACATGGGAAAGTAAAATCTTCTCCTTTAATATTGGGTTGCTAGAAGTCTGAAATCCATTTGTGCAAATTAACTAAACATGGACACAAACCAATGAACCTACATATCAGACCACAATTGAACTATAGATCGCTACCTTAAATACAACATCTTTCACCAAAGAAATAGAGATAGTGGGAGCTACCTGAACCATCAAACAAATAAAATAAGATTACACAATGTCTTTGAAAGAGGGCTTACCAATATCTCCAGAGGAGAGAGGATGAGAGAATTCACTCAAAAAATGCATAGGGTCTATATTCAAAATGGAAGTAGAGCCTCCGAGGAAAGAGGACGTGACCATCACATAGGGAAACATCGCCATTGAGCCTGAAATTCTATCTCGTTAAAATATCTCCCACAAAAACACTTCCATTGACTCTGAAATGCCAAGAGGATCCTCACTAGTTACAATATCTCCCACAATAGAGAGAGATTTGTCATCCATGTCAAGCCTAACCCCTAAGAGGTAGAGGCCCCCTATATGCAGGAGCGGGTGGCTAGGTTGAACCCGCCTAATCTAGGGTTTTGAATATTGTTAATACCTCTTTCCTAATCTATCACCAACTTGGAGTCATCTAAAACTTGTAGCTTTGATAAAAAAAATTCCTTTGTAGTTTCCAGGAGGGTCCATAGTGCTATAAGTTCTACTCAATTGTTTGTTCCACCCCCTGGCGCATATATGATGTGAATATAATGGATGTGACTAATGAATAGAACCACCTCCACTCCATAGGTTGGGGGGTTTCCTTGACTGGCTCCATCGAAGAAGCCCCACAGGATGGTGTAATCAATGGGATGTGGGATCATTGTCTAGGTTTTACTTTCCCTTAGCTCTGCCTTGAACTCTTCGACCTCACTAAGTGAGATTGTCGCAGTGACCTCGGGCGACACAAACTTGACTTTAAATACATCACTATTTATAACCCACCAGATGTTGGAGATCATGATTCCCAGGAGACCTGCATACAAGGATACTGATCTGTCTTGGATCTAAGATCTGAAATAGTCCTCTACAGAACCTTGGTTCCAATTAGCCCTAGATTTCAACTGTTGTTTTAAAAAATGCACAACCTTCCCTGCATAAGAATAGTATATAAAGAGATGAGAAATGGTTTCTTGATTTTGTTTGCAATGAGGACATCTATAAGGATGACACCATACTCATCTAAGAAAGTTGTCCTAAGTTACAAATCTATTGTTTAGTGTAAGCCATAGCATTAATTTTCATTTAGGAGGAGATTTGAGTTTCCAAAGGGAATTCCACCACCATTTTGGATGAAACACAGTGTTATCTTCCAGCCAAGATTTGTATCCCTATGTTGGCCCTTGACCAAGTTTTGGGAGATCCTTGGTCAAGTTTGACCTATTTCGGGACTTCGATAGCCTATCGAAGACAGAGCGCAAGACAAAGCAGAGATCACGGAATCTAGGCCCCTTTTTGGGTCCTTTTTGGGATTTGGGATTATGTAACGGGTATGGGATGCCAGCCCATGGGTTTACCCATGTTTAGTCCTATTTTGTAAAATATAAATAAGTAGCTAGGTGACATAAGTATTTGGTCGATAAGCTAAGCGCTAAGTGAAAGTATGGCTTGTGGATGCTCTGTGCATACTGTGAGAGACTTGCAGAGCTAGGTGCAAGTGGTTGTAATAGATTGTGAAGGGCTTTGTGTTGTAACACAAGGAAGAAGGATCTAGCGAGCTACGCAGATCTTATGTCCTATGCGGAGTATGGTTTTGAGGCTCTGTGCATGTAACCTATTGAAGAAGATAATAAAGAAGAAGAGTTGGTGGACGTAGCCCTAGGGTGGGGGTGAACCACATATATGTTATGTTACTTTGCTTTGTGCGATGTGTTGGTGTATTTATGTGTTATTTGCTAAAGTGCTTGATATAGATAGATAGATAGATCTTTTTATTCTTTTTTCTTATGATGAATCTAGATGTTAGATATGACATAGGTGAATGTACTTAGTGCTTGAATATGCTAGATCCAATCCATTTCTTTATGCTAAGTGCTTAGATACATTAGATCTGGGTGAATGTTGCGATGCTCTGTTTTATCTGCAAAGTAGATATTGGTTAAATAATGATGAAATGATGGTGTTAAGTGATCTATTAAGTACTATAATCATAGATCTATGTCCCAGCTAAGGTTGCAGAAACCTGAGTCCTGCAACCACCCCTGCCTCTAGCTTGGGTAAGACTTCATATGTTCACAGGTGTTGCCAAAAGGGATGGTAGTTAGGGTTTTGTTGGTGCATTGTTGTAGCGTTGAAACTTGGGTCTGCCCCTATGCCAAAAAATGGTTATGTTGCCGAGACTGAAACTGTGATTGTTGGGAACTGAGGAAGAAGAAGCTTTGTGCAAAGATCCAACTTGAAATTGTGAAATCTCTGTGCATAGATCTATTGCTCTAAGTTCGCAGTAATCTACTTAGTTTGACAAGCTTTGTGCCAAGAAAAGAAGTCTGATCTGAAGAAAAGAGGTAAGATCTGAAAGCTCTGTGATCTGATAAAGGTAAGAATATTGAAAAGTTCTAGATCTGAAATCTTTGTGCTCTGTAGAAGTAAGATAAGTGGAAATTTTTGTTTCAGCAGTATGGATCTAGTTATGTTTGATAGATTCTATCCTAGCTTGAAAACTAGGGTATTAATAGATGAAATAATATTTGATATGAATAGATTTGATAAGAATAGTGAAAAATATGTTATACCTATGCATAGAAAGAATGTTTGGACTAATAAGTGTATGCAGGATCCTAGAAAGAAATGTTTGCAGTTTATCTACCATGATCCTAGCACGCAGTATAGGAAAGGCTGGGGATCATTTAAAAGAAAGAGAGGATTAACCCTCTGTTATAGTTGCATAAGATCGGAACATCTCGCTAAGGAATTCCCTGGGAGAAGACCCAGTTGTCTTTATTGCAAAGCTATCGACCATGAAGTATTGGATTTTCCTAGAATGATTATTAAGCTTGAAGAAATGAACATGAGATAAGAAGATCCTAGGGCAGATCTAGAAACTAAGATTATGAAAGAATCCCAGGGAGAATTAGAGAAATTATTGCTACAGATTAAAGAAACCTTGAATGACCACTGACATATCAAATTATTAGAGATATTCAAAGAAAAAGAATGCCTTGAAGAAAGAATAGGAGACTTTGACATTGATTGTGTTCTAGATGAGGAAACACAGGTGAATATCATGACAGAGGGAACTTGGGAAGCTATAGGGACGCCTTCTATGATTCCTTCATTAGGAGGTATAGGACTATTCAAAGCAAAGATGATAAACCTATGTGGAAAGCTCACTCGGATACTTATGAATGCCAATGGAACTTCGACAGAGGAATATTTTGAGATTATTAAATTTATTGAGAACAGTGCCCCATTTACCATGCTACTAGGAAAACCTTAGATTGAAAGAGATCAGGCTAGTAGGCAAGACGAAGAAGAAGTTTTAGAACAACAGAAGAAAGAGTTAAAAGAATTCATGACTAGAAGGATCGCACACTTGATTGCAGAACATAAGAATAGATCAAAGTTACTTAACACCAGAGACCCAGATGTAGAAGTGTAAATAACACTAGAATACCCACAGAAGATTGAAGTACCTATAAAAGAAGGATCACCCTCGAATCTTAGGAAATAATCTCAACAGTGCGAAGTAACTATGCCAAAAGAAGATAAGAATCAGAACAGAAAAATGCATACTGATATGAAGCTCACTGGGAAGAAGGATAGAAAGCTAATTAAGAAGAGATCTAAGATCGACAAGTTGCAAAAGGTTCTAGAGGACACCTTGCAGAAAGAAAATTTGAAAAATTGGAGCTTCCTCGGGATATCATAACAGCGACACATGGCACTTTGCCATGGCGAAGAAATATAGTCATTAGGGATATTATAACCATTAGACCAACGCTCCAAACGGGTAGAAAGGAATTTATGGTCAGACAGCTTGCCATCTGACCTTTGGGACCGTGCCATAATAGATAGAACAGACTTAATGAAGGCTTCATAGCTGTTGTCGAGTTACCTATTTATCCCGTTGTGCCATGCACCAAGAACACTTTTTCCAACTGAGAGTTTGATCCCGCAGACTAAGGTGATTTTATACAGTGATCATCACACTCTTGTTGTCTATTCTATTGTAGTGTCTAAGTTACTCCCCGAACCCAAGATTGTTAACTCCGAGTGTGTATGTGAGACGAGTTTAGTTCTACAGAGAAAGTTATTGAAGAATTTATGATCAATCTCATGACTGAAAGAGTCATTTCGATGTCTACAGGTGTACAGGCATCATCGACGAGAGGAATGCCAGCCTCTCCGTCAACTGCTCGCGGATCTGAGCCATCCCGATCATCAGATGAAAAATGAACCAAGCACAAGGATGATCTAGCAAATGCCAAATTGATCCCAACCATATTACCCAACTATATACCACCTCTGAGTGGCGCAATAAATTGAGACAGCGTGCCCAGAGATTTCGAATACACCTTGGTTATGACGTACCTCCCGAAGGGGATACGCGCAGTTCGACCAAACCAAGATAAGATTGCAGTGTTGAAGTTAAATGACTTCAACCTCGGAGATCTCAAATTCTATAACATTCTTTCCCCACATAAGTACTTGACTAGAACTAAGGGGAAGAATTCAAAGATAATCCCCCAATCGTGGACTATGAACCTTGCGCACTCCACCTTGCTGAACATCATGAAGATTCCCCAGTTTGGTAGACACCAGGAATTCAATGCCTATGTCAAGTTGTTTCTTTCTTGTTACCATGTTATATATTTGCGTCTAAACCTCCATATAATAGTTGATCCAATGTTGATCAATCGGATCATGGGGTTGAGTATGCAAGGACCTGATCCACAGGCATTTTACCCCAAAAAATCCATGGATCGTCCTCTAGCATAGAATATCAAGGAAACTTATGGTGATGTCGAGAAGGGAATGTGAGGCTACAAGGTAGCTTCTATCCAGAGTGGTGCAGTGTGCCTTGCCTATTAGTTGATTGTAGGGAAGTTAGTTAGAAAGAACCAACCTACCCAAGTCACCAATTTTGTAGTTGACCTCACAGGCAAGTGCGCAGAAGGCCTTTAGATGAACTGGGTGAAGTACCTGGTGAACCAGTTGGAACTCGACTGCAAAGAAGCACAGGATCAAGGATATGAATTTCATTTCAGCTGGCTCTTGATCCTTAAATCTTTTATTGCTTGGGAGATGCTGGAAGGTGAGACCTTCCCGGACATCGAGCCTTTCGAACCACTAGCCGCGAAGTTCAGTACATTATGGTATTCAAGCGTTATGAATAAACAATGGCAATCAAATGTTATTTTTCATACCTACTACAATCAGCTGAAGATATCCATACAGTTCGAGCCTCACATGAATCTGAACACTCTACACTGGATCATGCCTTTGATGAAGTTCAACACAGATCATTATTTTATTTACATCACAGCGCGTGCCAATGAACACAAGCAACAACTTCAATCCTACTATAAGTTGATGGAGGAGGACCTGGAGGAGATCACTAAGGACTGGTCGGAGGACCTCCTTATTCCAGCGGACCCTACGTAGATATTTGACATCAACAACCCAAAAACTGTGTAGGATACACCTGGACCTAGCAGGACACAGAAGACCGAAGAGGTCCAAGGATTAGACAGTGCATATGTGATGACTGCTTCCATATCACCAGAGCAAGGAGGTGATGTAGAAGAGTTATATGAAAAAGATGTCTAACAAAAGTAACGAGACGAGGTTGATCCCATGAAGAAGAGGAAAGGTTCACCTCCAAAACCTTCCTCCCAGAAGAAATAGAAGGCCACCATGACCAATATGAAGACTGCCCTCACCTCCGATGACTTTGAATTCCTCATAGTAGCTCTGGAATATGCTTCACTAGAAATAGCAAAGAAACAAGAATCAAATCAAGAGAATATGTATGATTGAATCGAGACTAAACTCTGAGGGGTACAACAAGCCCTACAGTCCAGCTGTGCAGTCTCCACTGCACCTGGAGAACCAGAATTGGGAGATGAACCAGCTTAACTCCACCACCTAGCTGATACAGTTGAAGCTCACCTTTGATGAGCACAGGAAGAAATAGAGAAAGAAACCTAGGCTTTGACACAAGTACAAGGAGTACTCGTAGAGCAATGTGGTGCTACAGAACAGGAAAATCTTTCTCTCCAAGTGAATTTTAATGAAGAAAAATCACACCTACAACAAGAAAAGGAACAGTTGCTTGCAAAGCAACTTGAAGTAAAAGAAGTGGTCAACAAAGAACTTCTCTCTATGACAGTCTTAGAAATCAAGGTAGAAGACTGAGTTACACAGCAGATGAACTGGCTCGCAGAAGCCATCTAGCATCTACAAAAATGCATAGCAGATTTGGAGCTATGCACTATACCTGAGACCCCACAAGATGTAAGAGACCAAATAGAAGCAACCGCTCGGAGTGCAATTGAAAGGCTAAAGGTTCTTACCCTGGAATGTAAGAAACTCATTGATCATAGTGCCCAGGCCTNATGAACAACTCATGGAGAATCTAGAATTGAAGGCACTGGAGTCCCAGCTCCAAGAGGAGAAGTATCAAGCCGAAAAGATATAGGCACAGCTGAAGCCCCTGTCAGTTGTGGAAAGAATGAAGCGCTCCCAAGAGAAACACACCGCACAATAGTAGATCCACACTATCTAGAGAATAGTTATGGAAGTAACATAGAGGCTCCAACCTGTACAAGATAAGGCCTATCAATTGTTTACAGAGGTAGAAGGCCAAGGAGCAGAGCTAGAGAAATTTGCCACTACAATTGAACAATGTATAGAGGGACCTATCAATGATGCAGTCATCCAAGAGTTTGTTGAATAGGAGGCCATAGCACAACAACAAGTTGAAGCTGCTTGAGGCATTCGAAGTAGAACTAGTCAGACCAGAGTGACTCAGGACGAGTTTCAGGTGAGTGTTGGGGGCCTGTTGGCCCTTGAACAAGTTTTTGGAGATCCTTGGTCAAGTTTGACCTATTTTGGGACTTCGACATCCTATCGAAGATGGAGTGCAAGACAAAGCAGAGATCATGGGATCTCGGCCCCTTTTTGGGTCCTTTTTGGGATTTGGGATTATGTAACGGGTATGGGATGTTGGCCCATGGGTTTACCCATGTTTAGGCCTATTTTGTAAAATATAAATAAGTAGCTAGGTGACATAAGTAGTTGACCGCTAAGATAAGTGTTGAGTGCAAGTATGGTTTGTGGATGCTCTGTGCATACTGTGAGAGACTTGCAAAGCTAGGTGCAAGTGGTTGTAATAGATTGTGAAGGGATTTGTGTTGTAATGCAAGGAAGAAGGATCTAGTGAGCTACAAAGATATTATGTCCTATGCAGAGTAGGGTTTTGAGCCTTTGTGCATGCAACCTATTGAAGAAGATAATAAAGAAGAAGAGTTGGTGGACATAGCCCCAGGGTGGGGGTGAACCACGTATATGTTGTCTTGCTCTGCTTTGTGCGATGTGTTGTTTTATTTATGTGTTATTTGCTAAAGTTCTTGATATAGATAGATAGATAGATAGATCTATTTATGCTCTATGTTTATGATGAATCTGGATGCTAGATCTGACATAGGTGAATGTGCTTAGTGCTTGAATCTGCTAGATTTGATCCATTTATTTATACTAAGTTCTTAGACACATTAGATATGGGTGAATGCTGCGATGCTCTATTTTATCTGCGAAGTAGATATTGGTTAAATAATGATGAACTGACAGTGCTAAGTGCTCTATTAAGTATTATATTCACAAATTTGTGTCCCAACTAAGGTTGAAGACACTTGAGTCCTACAACCACCCCTGCCTCTACCTCGGGTGAGACTTCATCTGTTCACAGGTGTTGCCAAAAGGGATGGTAGTTAGGGTTTTGTTGGTGTGTTGTTGTAGTGTTGAACCCTGGGTCTGCCCCTGTGCCAACACCCAATTTGACCAAATAAGAGTCATTCTAAGGGTTTTTTGACCAACAAAGGGAGTCTTATGAGTCTTTGTCAAGGAATATGAAATTTTTGCATAAGATGGATATATAGGAGTTCCATTCATCTCACATTTATTCAGGGAGATCAAGAGAAATTGCGCTCTTCCACCAATCTTCCTCGACTCTGGGGAAAACCAATGCTTAAATCGCTCAGGAATTGAAGATTTTTATTTTTGAGAAAATGGATTAGGGGAGGAGAGAGTTTGTAGTTGTTTCTAGCTCCCAACCTCGAGTATTTCCCTAGTCTCAACTTTTCCCCATTTCCAATCCGCCATACTGTCCAGTTACCAACTAGGGGGAAGGCTTCCACAAGAGCTTGCCAAACAATTGAGCCTTTGAATATTTTAGAGGCTCTCAAAACCACTACAAATTGGATAAGGTGGGAAAATATTTGGAGTTCATGACTCTTACCCAAAGAGAGTTTCCTAGGGTTAGTCTCCAGAGGTTCCTTCTTGCTAGGGCTCGAGCAAAAAGACAAATATTCTTTAAACCCCATCTGCCCATATCTTTGGGTACAATGATTGAATTCCAACTGGCCAGATGAGTGCCTCCAGTAGAGTTTATCGTGCCCACAAAAAGAAAAATCTTATACGATGAATATGATCTAGAACTCCTTTAGGAATTGCAGCTACAAATTTCCAATAAATGGGAATACCTTCTAGGAATGCTTTAATTAGCACTAGTCTTCTGCCTCTCGATAGGAGTCTATTGACCCAGATGGCTATTCAGGCCTCAAAATTTCTGATTAGCCAACTCCAATCTTATTTCCTATAATTTTATGGTTTTAAGTTGAAGCCCAGGTACTTGAATCCTTTAGAAAGAGGTTTCATTTGGGCAGGAAAGGAGCTGGAGATGGAGAACTCTTCTATTGTTGCGCAATGATTAAGAATTAGACAAGATTTTTCCATGTTTACATTCATTCCTGTTGCACTACAAAAGAGGTTTGAATTAGTTTTGAAATAATTCAAGTTCCTCTGAGAACCAAAAAGGATGCAAAATATGTCATCTATGAATAACAAATGAGTTACTGATTCAGATTTTGAGAATGTGATTCCTCACAGAAGGCCATTGGACTGGGCCTCCTTTATCAGGTATGCTAAGTGCTTTTGCAACAATAAAAAATAAGAAGGGAGAAAGGGGGCAGCCCTATTAGATACCTCTAGATTCTTTGAAGAGATAGGATAGGGCTTCATTGATAAGGACGACAAAGGAAGCACTTTGAAAGCACCCCATAATCCAATTTACCGCTTTTAAGCACATGCCCATTTGGAGTAGGGTCAGATGTAGAAAGGTCCAATTTTCTCGGTCATAGGGTTTGGAGAGGTCCAATTTTAAGAAGGTTGTTGTAAGATTTCATTTTTTGACAGAGTGGAGCACTTCTTGAGCAATGACAACTGCATCATGAATCTGCCTATTGTGAAGGAATACAAAATGTTCTTCCCCTATGAAAGCACTTAGCATCAGTCTCAGTCTTCTAGAGATAATCTTAGAGATTAATTTATGTTGGGTATGTGTTATATTCTTTGCATGACTAGGTATAGTGTATACTACATTGTGTCGGGCGTGTAGGGGGGTTTGGGGGTAGCACCCCTGAAATTTTTTTTCCTTGATAAACGTGTCACCTTTTTTACCTCGTTTTTTGTGTCACCTTGATTTTTGTGTCCATTTTTGGGAATTTTTTTGGCACATGGTGTTTTCCCAATGGTTTTCTATTTTTGATTAAGGTATTAGGGTTTAGGTTTTAGGATGCCACTGGCTCCTATATGTATATTGTATTGTAAACAACGGATGATGTGAATGAATATAGAATATGTTGCTTTTCCTAGTTTGTGTTTCCAAAGGAAAAATCTCTTTGTAATGTCTGTATTTTCTATTGTATCTTTTCTATTCTTTTACTGAAAATCAAATTGTAGTAAATAATTGTACAAGGTTAAAATCTACAATTTGTAGATAACATTGCATCATGAAATCGGTCTATAATCTTCAAAGGAGGAAGGGAATTGCTTTTTTGGGATAAGGAACAGGAAGGTGGAATTGAGAGGGCCATGAATTCTTCCTTCCTTTTATGATTCTCTTGACACCAATTACAAATAGTTCTTCAAGTGGTCATAGAATTCCTTAAAGAATTCCACCGTGACACCATCTAGGCCTAGGATATTTCCATTTTTCATAGATAACAATGCTACCCTTAGTTATGGTTCCGTAACATCTTCCTCCCGAGAAAAATTCATTTCTTCAGAAAACACAGTAGAGAGTTTTCCCACTACCTCCATGACTTCTTGGATGGGGCATCCAAGGGGGATAGAAAAGATATTACTGAAAAGGATTACTCCAAGATTTTCCTTGTCCTCAAAATATACTGCCACATTTCCTTCTTCATCCTTGATTTCCCAAATTGTGTTGAGGTTTCTTCAGTAGTTTGCAAAGTGATGAAAAAACTTGGTGTTATTATCTCCTTGTTTTATCCAGAGAGCCCTACTCTTAATGCACCATTCATGTTCTTTTAATTTGAGCCACTTGGCTCGTTTGTCGTCCAAATATCTTAATTATAGTAACTTTTCATTGGAAAGGGGGCTCTCCTCTATATTTCTAAGGGCCTAAGAAATGCTTTCTTATGTGTCCCATATGAAAGGAAGCCTCTTGGAATTCCAAAGAGGGAGCCATTTTTTTATGGTGCTTTTCAAAGTATTAAGATTTTCAACAAACTACATCATGAGAGGGACATGGTTTAGAGGGGAGAGTTTGACCCAAGAGGAGAGAACCAGATTCTTGAAATATTCCTCTACCATCCAAGATTGGAAAAATTTTAGGGGTGAAGAGGGGAATCAAATCCTGAAGACTGATATACGGAGACATGGCGATGATCTGAAATACCTCTCACCTCTATCCCTAACCTAAAGTTTGGGCCCAAATTTAGGAAGGCCTCAGAGACTAAAAAGAGGTCCAATATTTTTGCAACCTCCTCATTACTAGTTCTGAAATTTCTTCAAGTGGGGGAGAGCTTCACAGGTTCAATATCCACCAGTCTGGAATTTTCTAATAAAGATAAGAAAAAAGCGATTTGTTTGTCTTCCTTGGGGTGAATTCCCCAAACTTACCATGGGGAGAGGGTAAAATTCAAATCCCCCTCGCCACCAATAAAGTTCCATGAAAAATGCCTGCAGAGACCAAATCCTCCCAAATGGAGGTCTTATCAGAGTAGGGACCTCTAGATATTAACCACTGAGAAGGCTAAATAACTATTCTTATGGTTTAAATTGACTGAAATTGTAGAGAGGACAAATCAAGAGGAAAGGCCCTAAAAATTAGGGCTCCATCAGGTAAGAAGACCTCTCGAGATACCTGAAGTGTCAATTGTGATGAAATACCAATTCCTAAGCCAAGGACTAAAAATTTCTCTAGCTTTTTCGCCTGAACACGTCGTCTCTTGTATCATGATAACATTCGACTTTAGGCTTAGGAACATTCATTTGAGGCTTCTTTGGGGCACCCCCAACCCCTCGCACATTCAAGGAGAGGAAGATCATTTTACCTTTGGTGGAAGGGATTTCCCTGCTCTAAGGGCCCTACTGATGGTTGGTTGGGTTCCTTTGCGGATTTATACAACGACTTGTTCTTTTACTTTCTAAAGATGGGATTTCCTTCCTTCCTAGACATGATGAGGAGGGTTGAGGACAAACCTACAAGGGAGGGGAGGGGGACTCGGGTTTTGGATCTCAAAGCATATCTGCTGACATGAGGGGAGATCGAGGCTTTAGGGGAGGATGGAAGGGGAAAAATGGGTTTGGATAATTCAGGAGGGGG